>CALNHX010007151.1:0-78003 GCA_940337035.1 Agriotes lineatus
GGCAACGCAAATGTTAGCGGCCATTACTGATCCAAAAATAAATAGCATACAAGGCCAGATTTGTCTTTTTTAGTATGCGTCACCTATGAATTTAATTACTTGTGACTTTGACAATGTCAAAAAATGGTTAATCTAAAGCGTTTATAAAAACTACACTGGTAGGTAAATAGTGTAGATAGGGGTGTTCTGGCTCACTTTGCATGTCACCCTAACGAACAGGATGGCATGTCCATCCGAAGCGAGACCTTGAAGTATTTCAAGGTCACGAAGAGGTGGTGACGGCATCCTGTTCGTTCGGGTGACATGCAAAGTGAACCAGAACACCCCTACCTACACTACTTAGGTAGCTACTACGGATCCTACATAAGTAATCTTTGATAAAGAGCTGAGACAACGTAAACGAAGTAGGTACAGCATTGGATTTTAGTTTTCGTTTGCCACCCAGACGCACTTTTTCCCACATCAAAGTTGATTTCACATAGTCTGGTTCTACTTGTAAGTGTTCAGTTTATTCTGTTTATATTTTTGAGCTATTCTGCTCTTTGCTTCTCGTTTTTGAAAATTTGTGTCAATGGATATAAAGCCCGGTTTGAATCTACATTTGAAGCGAAAAATGCAACAGCCCGTCATTTCAAAACCTGTAGAAAAGTAATTATTTGGGTAACTAATTTTTAAGTCAATTCCATATACATACCTACAACTCTACAATATATGCTATTTAAAGAACTATTGTCAGGTAGACATGAAACACATACATATTAATACATTTGCATCTATCAGTGTTAGGCCTAAAGGCAAATAAAAATTTGTCAAATGTGACATTTCCAGAACTGGTTTCTATAGTAACTATAAGACATAGATCTGGCGCAATTTTAGACGAAACTGCGCATGCGCAGTGGATCACAACCAATCAGCATATATTCCCGACTTGGCTCAACTCTTATAATATTTAGGAATTCTAGTTTAAAATTTCAGCATCGAGGTATTTTGAAAACCATTGCACATAAATGCATACGTCCAGTGTATGCAATGTGTAGAATTATCTGCATTGATTTGTTGTTGCAGTGCTGGCACATTAAAGAACAATTCAAGCCCGCTTTTTTGTATCCACAATCGTGTCCACATCCTTACTTACAGCTGCAGTATACTAGGCGTATTCGTCTTTTGTACATCTTCATTTACTTATTCCATCTTCAATTTTCATTTAGTTACTAGAAGTTTATTTCTGTCGACGGCGACGATTGTACTTGCAAATACATTCTCAGACGATGTTGATATGTGAGGAAGTTTAGCCAAAGCAAAGTGACCTTAATGCTTACCTTTAGTTACAGTCATCAAACGGAAGCAGCGAGCTTTCTTCAAATTTGAGTATTTACTCATTCCATACAAGAAAGAATACAATTTTTGGCGTCATTACATGTAAACAACACATTCATGCACAGTTGACGTCCACCGTAAAGTACTTTTTTTTCTATAATAACTGTCAAAGTATTACAATGTAGATATGTGATTAAAATGCTAGGAAATTTTTATACCTCGTGTTGGTAGAACTTTTTCAAAATTATGGTTATGTGTCAATTTTGAATGTCAAAGTTTCTTAATTTGAACTCTTGACAAATTTATTTTTTTAACATGAAACCATCATAATCATCAATAAAATTGGATAAAAAAATAAAACCAAGAAATATTTTAAATGCAAAAATGAAGCAAGCGATATTAAATTATGACAGATCTGTCAAAATGACTATCATTTTTTTAGTGAAGAAAAGAACTAAAAATCTATGTACCAACATTATTAAAACTAGGGACCCTGCAGGAATGCAACTTATCCTCTAGAAAATTGGCCTTGAAAATTATTATAGAAAAAAAATGTACTTTAACTACGATTTTATAGTTAGTCAGTGCTTTGTCGCACAGCGGTGCGGTAAAATGACTAGAAAATGTTTAGCTTTCAGAGACTCTTAAACTAAAAGTTGCTTTGTAGTAATAACGGGTGTTGGCAGAAACGCTAGTTACGTATTTTATCGTTCAGTTGATATTTATGACTTTGAATTTTGACGTTTCAAACTGTCAACTACAACATAAAAATATATGTGGGCCAAAAAATTTAATACTTACTCGGTGCGTTAGGCATTTTACAGCGCGAGGTTTTAATTTTGAAGCACGACGCGAAGCGGAGTGCTTCAATAAAACCGACCTACCGCACTTGTAATGTAAATAACTATTTCTACACTGGTAAACAATTCTTCTCGAGGAATTTCTGCTTGAATAGAAATTCAATGGCTTAAGAGTTTTCTGGGTTAGAAAAACTCAATGGCATTCAACGAAACTCGCTACTTAGTTTTGCGAAACTTCCACATTAAAAACATATATATTCGAGGGCCGTTTTTTTAACCTCCGGTGGGCCATAACAAAAAGACGAGTGTATATAAAACAATGATTTTATTACTAAAAATTATGTACACTTATGGTTACTTTTCGAGATAATCGCCGATGAGATTGAGGCATTTTTCGTACCTGCGAACAGGCTTTCCAATACCCTCTGCATAAAATGTTGCCGCAAATGAATTAAAATGAGTCTTGACTTTGTGTTGAAGCTTTTCGTTATTTTGGAAGTGCTGCCCTCCTAGTCACTTTTGCAGTTCAGGGAAAACATGGAAGTCACTCGGCGTTAGGTCGGGACTGTATGCCGGGTGATGGAATCTATCCCATATTGCTCAAGGAGCCTGAGGGACGCCCGTACAGTGCTGTAACCCATCGGTTCCTTGAGCAATTTTAAGGAGATATTTTCGATCACCCGGCATACAGTCCCAACCTAGCGCCGTAATAGTAATAAAATAGTAATAAAATCATTGTTTTATATGCACTTGTGTTTTTGTGATTGCCCATCGGAGGTTAAAAAAAACGGCTCTCGTACACCATACACGTCTCAACAACATCGTCTGTGAGTTTATGTTCATGTTCAAACGTCGCTAGGAAATACATTTTTAGCAACTGAATGACGATAGAAGATAGAATACTTAAAAAGGAATGGTTAAAAGAAGAAAGCATTAAGACGTATTGCTAGTTTACTGCATTTTGCTTCGCATCAACTTCTACGACTCGTATCCTGCAGCTTTAAATCATAATATGAAAAATATTGCAGATGCAAAAAAGCGAACTTGAAATGCTCCGCAATGTGTGAGCACTGCAATGAATTGTCATGTTACCACTCACCTGTCTTTCTAGAAGGAAATGACACTCCTTTTGGCTAGTGATTCATATCATTTGGCCTAGATACATAAAGCTCTTAAATTGGATTTTGCAATATTTGGAGTTTGTCCTAAATTTGGCTTTTCTGCTATGGATCCGGTTGTTTTATAGTTTCACAATATTTCATATACTATAATACGATAATTGGAATTGTATGAAAATTTTGCCACAGGAATTGCCAAAATTAAACAAATTGACAATGGGCTTACCACGTACTATTTTTCCAAAAATAATACAGGCACCAGACTGTCAATATGCTATTAAACAACAAACAAGTGGTTTTACTTCAACCAAAACATGATATATTGATAATATGAGCCAAGTTAGTGTTTTCCGACTATTTTTTGTAATTTGTTATTGCTAAAGTTGTTTAAAATATTACTTAAAACTCCTACAATTATGATATTACAATATTAAACAAAAAGACTTTTTTTGTGTATACAAAATAAAGCTACCTAAAAAATCTTAACTGAGCCAAATTATGTAATTCTGGGCTCGTATACTGTAAATAATTGAAACTGTAGGATTGTAATTTAGTTGATAATTTTTAAACAAGCTAGAAGGATAAAACGAAACCTGAAATTTTAAAATTAAATAAACTTTTTTCGATTTCATTAAAATTAAGAAATTCTGTAAACATTAGCGCAAACTTTAACAAAAATATTTTTCTAGCACATTCTTTTAAGATAAATAAAAAAAATACACCGTTACGACCATTGGTTATCGAAATATAAAGCAGTTTTCTAAAGTCTGCGAATGTGAAGGCCGAAGGGGCACTAAGGGGGAACTACAGGGGAGAGGGGCTGGAAGTTTTGGGGAAATCTATATCATTATGACTTGGACCTTGAAAATAAAAATGATTAACAAGTTGGAGGCATTCGAAATTTGGATGTATCGTCGAATAATGATGGGCAGGATTCAAGGTAGGAGAAGAGCCGGACGAAGAGAAATGTCATGGTTCAGAAATTTGAGAAATTGGACCGGTCTGAGAGTTCAAGTTTTATTCAATATAGACCGGGATCGAGAAAAATATGGTGAAATGATCGCAAACATCGATAATCGATAGCGCCTGAAGAAGAAGAATATCATTATAGTGGTCTAACAACTGGCCAAAATTCAGTTTTTTCCTAACCATTCCGGATGTTATCCCTTTATTTCCTGAGCTACGTGGTGCAAATCAGTGACCGGAGAGGCGTGATACGCGTATCAATCGAAACACGCAACGGAATATAAATCGTATTTTTTCCAATAATAAGTCAATGCAGATAAATCTTGCCTTAAAAATTTCTTCATAAGCTGAAAGTATGCATTTATGTGCAATAGTTTTCAAAATACATCGATGCTGAAATTTATATCGCGCTTTCCCGGTGCGTTTTGTTTAAACAATTACTCTAGCATTTGTAACAAAATATTTTGAGATTAATTTGACATCATCTGAATATAAAAAGAATAAGTTTTCCACTAGTATAAAGATCATTTAGAAATATTCAAAAATAAGCTTGTCAATGTGATGTACGCATAAAATTAATCAATTTTCAGTAATCGCAACATATTTTTTCTGGTTTTTTACAATCACAAAAAAAATGCCCTCCACATTTAGATCGGCAAGCTCATTCCAGGTAATGTATTTTTTTAATTATCTTCGAGTGCACACCCTACCATTTTAGAAGCGCCTTTTGAGAGGCCAAATTCTCGACTATATTTAACAAATAAGTATATGAATGAGAGAGATTAATACTCGAAATATTTTTACGTTGATCGTAACTTATTAAATTGGAGAAAATCTAATGTTATTGAGCAGGTTTACTTTTTCCATCGCGTCTATTTTCGTCCTGTTATACGTCTATTAGATCACAACTTAAATTTAATATATACTCTAATTATTAATATAGGTAAGTTTACAGGGTATTCAAATTGGTGAAAGTGGAATCTTAAATTGAGTATCAGTAACTGTTTTAAAATAACATATGTTACAGTACAATATTTCTGTTAAACGTACATACATTTAGTTTGATATAACGTTGCACTTATTATAATAATTGTACAGTATCTCTCGTAACAATACGTCAACATAATATACAATCCACACCAACAAGGTAGTAATTTACCATTGTGATGCTTCATATGGAATGTTGTAATTTTTTTTCCAGTAATTGAGTATGTTGCATCATAATTATCAAAGAAAAGCTTTATGCAATGAAAAAATTTGGGGTTTGGACGGTGTCATTGTGGAGAAACTGATAGAAAAATTCAACGTGTCGTTAACTTTTATAAGGGGTTGCCTACCAGAAGTGAGAAGCAACAGAGCACTCCACTCAGAAAGGTTTTGCCTCTGGAGTAGTTTATACTCTTGATGATGCGATTTATAAAAGTATAAAAAACGTTACTTCTTCTATTTCAACAATGACGCGGTCCAATCCCGGAAGTCGTTTATTGCATAAGGACAATGGCTAATAAAATCCTTAGAAATACAAGAATATCTTTATCGTTATTAACTATTGATATTTATTTTCTAGGTATTAAAAACATCAACATTGTAATCAGCACTTACATATTTAGAATTCACACCATAATATAACCCTCACATTAGATCACTGATATGCAACACTGTTAACGAAATATATGTATATTTTCCCACATGTCTGAATCATTTTGGAAATCCAGGATACAAAGAAAAGCTCTGTAGTGCCATACGTTCCCGGAGATCTAACAGAGGGTAGGTATCGCGATCCAAGCCACGCAGTTCTAGCCCACCACAGGTTCAGACAGCAGCAAATGCGAGAAGATGCCGCACCGCTGAAGGGCTACCCTAGCACAAGGGAGGACTTTGCTAGGCGCACACCAGCCGCCGAACCAAACGCCATGCAGGAAAGCGCCGAGGAGTTTTACGAAAAACACAAGAAAATGCTATCAGAACAATACAAAAACCACAGATGCCACAGTTGCAGGAAAGACAAGCGACTAGCATCCCCAATTATAGCAGCAATCAGAAACTTTGATTTGGCAAAAAAACTCCACAAGGAGAACTTGGAGCACCAACCTCTGCCAGACACCGTTACCAACGCCATGTATCGCAAACTGCAGATGCAAGGCCACAAAGCTCCAGGACTTGCCCTGAAGGAGGGCAACTATGCATCTGGCGTTGCTTGGAAAGCATATGCAGGATATGGACCAACGCGGTGCACAAAGCTGCGTGTGTTCAGACCCAAAACAAGCATTTGCAATAAGATTAAAGATTCTGCAAATGATAGACCGAGCAGTGTTAACAGCTTTGACAGGAAATGGAGGTTTATCAGGCAGAGGAAGGTTAGCCCTATACAGTTAGCTGTGTGCTGGGACTTAACACCTGTGAATCCTGACGACGAACCCAAGAGGACGCCACATATAGACGGGTCTAACGGGTCTCTGGCACCAGCGGTGTTTTCTCTAGTTCACAGTCCTGCCGTTAAGGAAGGTCCATCTTCAAATGAAGACGAGCAGAAGTGTGATGGTTTGCACGACAGCAGTAACAAGCTGCCGTATATGTACGACCCACATGCGTACAGGCCTAAAACTGTGTATCCCCCCAGAGATAGCAGCAGCACACATAGTGGAAAGTCTCAGGAAAGTCTTCAGAAAATGAGGGCGCAAAGTGCATATCGCGTCGACAAGCTGCGCACGCCCAACCCTGAGCCCATTTTCACCAAGCTCGACAACGCTTCGCTTGCCAACCATTCCATCGGCGCTTACTGCAGCCAAGAGTGCCACCAAAGAGACCACAAGCAAGAGCAGAAGCGGCTGTGCGTAGCGTGTGAAATGAAGAACATAAATATCAAAGACCCGCGGCCCAAGTCCGAGTATAAAATGGCGTTCAAAGCCGGAGTTCCCCAAAAAGTAAGTAGAGTTTATATGAGCTTAGGCGGCTGCTTAAAGGTGCCTAGGATGAAAAACCCATACAAGGTGAAGGCGTACTCCATTAACAGCTTGGCTCCCCCTTTCTCTTTGCAGAACTATAAGAGGCAAGACTATCCAGAACACTGGAGGTTAGCTACTGTTTATCAGCATTCTTATAAGCCTATGCAATTGAGGAAGCGGCCTTTGCTTTCCACCGTTTTCAAGTGATGTGAGCGATGACTATTACTAAAATAATTTGGACAATCGCCTGTTCAATGCCATAAACCATTTTTACACCTATGTTAACATTTTTTAATGTGCAGTGTTTCCCATAATAAGCTGACGAATTCAAATAAAAATCTGTATGAATTGGTGCTCCATATTGTTGAAACCATATCGTACCAAAAAGTCTCATCTGATTTTGTTCTAGACTAAGTAACGTCTAGCATATGCGTGTAGCGCTTGGTTCTCACCTTCACAGCTTAAAAGTTTTCATCCTTAAAAATATGAATAAATTACACCAAAACAACCAACATCACGCAAGTAGCACGTACATTAAAATCCTACTTGCTATTTTGCCGCAAATTCGCTTGGTTTTATTAAAAGTTCATACATTTTTAAAACAGTCAGCTTATTATAGAAAACCCTGTATGAATGTAGATAATATCTTAATTAGCATTTCAATGAATCTTCCCCTACTAAGTTATTCACAGGACAACTAAAATTATGTTCTACGTAGAAATAACTTTAATGTGCTTACCTAAAACCACAAATTTTCCTAAAATATTGCCATATATTTCATATTATATTATCTATACATTAGCAAATTAATGTATCTAGTAATATTCGTATAGGACGATTGGCCTAATAACACAGTCGGTTGTGCTGGCGTATGTCAAATTTGCAGGTGCTGCTTTCTTAAATATAGAAAACAGAAATCGACGTCTAGTACAGCAAAATTGTCGTTTTACCTTAAAAAATTTGCCGCGGCGAATCCCCTTGTCCATTGGTCGCACAGAAAAAGTTATTGGACAAAAAATTTGGAAATAAAATTCTACACATTTTTATCCTTGCCGCGATATCGAGAAGTTGGTATTTCAAACGGTAGAGGGCGACAAAGTTACCAAAAATCTGTTTCCGCCATTCTAGCTCTGTAGGGGTGGTGTTTTCCGAAAATTGCGAATGTGAAAGTTGTAGTGCTTGAAAAAATATGCACGAATCTTTTTTAATAATGTGATTGATTTAAATAGTCTCCGAGTGACAGCCCTTCAAAGTCCGCACAGCGTGGGAAATGTACGATATATTCCGGCGCAGCGAAGTAACCATTTCCCTTTTGCGAGATAAAATCGTCACGTCACTCAAGTAGTTTCAATGTGAATAGGTTTTCAGAGTCTACAGAAATTCTACACATTTTTGGTCAATGCCGCGATGTCGAGAAATTGGTATAGGTAAAAAAAATTATGGAAAAGGAATATACGAGCCCAGAATGATATCATTTGGCTCAGATCCGTAAAGCTCTTAAATTTGCTGGTGTAATATTTATGATATAATACTATAATTGCAATTGTTTGTAAATTTTTCCACAGGAATGACCAAAATTCAACAAATTGGCAATTGCTTTACCACGTGCCATTTTTGCAAAAAATAATACAGACACCCGACTGTCTATATTTTATTAAACAACAAACAGCTTGTTCATTTCAACTAAAATATGATACGGTGAACGAAATGATATTTTGATCGTTTGGGCCAAATGAAATGAATCGATAGTTTATTTTAAAGTTAGTGTTTCCCGACTATTTTCTGTAATTTGCTATGTCTAGGGCTGTTATAATATTGCTAAAAACGGCTACAATTACGATGTAAGAATATTGACCAAAAAGATTTTCTTTTGTGGGTACAAAATAAAGATACTTGAAAAATCTTAACTGGGCCAAATGATGTGATTCTGGGCTCGTATATACTGTACTAGTCACAATTTATTTGTTTTCCAAATATAAGAAAGAGCAGAGATTATTCGTGCAATTTTTAAGTAGATTAGGTAATATATTTGTACAGAATTGACTTATAGCTTGTATCTTTGTGGTTCTATGTAAAGGTTGTAATTGGTTTTGATACCTCCAAATGGAATATTTTGTGAGTTTTTTTAATTCCAAAATTCGTAAGTCTTTTCGTGGAGTGATATGGAGCGTCAGTCGTTTGTGCATAACAAGGCTTGTTTGGCGTGCAAATAGCTCGCTCCACACCCACTCGTCATATCGCTCAAGGTATGATGCGGCGGCGTGACCTAACACTGTCAGAGTCAGAATCAGAGTGCAAGTACCATGTGTCTGTTTCAGTGTTTGTGCTGGTCACATCTGCGTCTGTTGTTGGCTGATATTTTGCATTTGCTTTTTATTTTGTGCAGTATTAATGTTTAATTATGGAGTGTTTTCCTAGGCCTCACTGGGGGCGCTACATTTATTCTGAAATCCGAAAAACTTTACTATCCGAGCACAATTGGCCCCAAGAGTTTCGGAAAAGAGATTCTGGACCTGTGGACCAAGCTGCGGTGCCACGGTACCAGGTTCAATCCCGACATCTGGCAACTGGTGGGCGGCCCACCCAGTCGGGTACCGAAACCACAGTTGTGGAAGTAGGGAAAGTAATACAGTCGTCGAAGGCGTGATGCTGACCACATCACCCAGTAAGCCGGTAACGTGTGCCAGATGACTGAGTTTCGAATATCCTTTTATAATCGTTTCTTCTATATTTTCTCTTTTAATATCCTTTTATAATCGTTTCTTCTATAGTTTCTAATATTAAAATTTCTTACACATATATTTTCTTGCCATATTTTTTATTTCTTATTCGTCAATTATAGTGTTTAGGGTAAGTGCTGTTCAACATTAATTTCTGCTCAGGTTTCCTATTTTGAAATTAAATTTGCAGGATAATAAGCAACCCAGATTAAATTATAAAAATAAATAAAATAAACTGTTTAAATTAAAGCATACAAACACTTCTAACGTCACTTACGATCTGTTTTGAAATTAATGGGTATTAGCCACTGCATTAAATAACTGGTTGATTGTATTTTGTACCAAAATTTCACTGACAAGAATTTTTTGTTTTCTATTGCAACTAGGCATAATTTGCGTTAAATGTGACCACTGATTATTAGTCTATTTCTGTAATAAATGTATAGAAATAAGAATTAGCGTACTTTTAGTTGTCCTGTTGAAGCTTTTATGAATCTGAGCTCATTTTATGCTTATTTAATGTGGATACGATTTTTTATTTTGAACGAAAAAGGGACTGGATTTAAATAGCTACATAAATCTGCCTCTGATAAAGATTTTTTAAATTGATGTCAATTCGAAAAAAAATGTGTAAAAATTTAGTAGGTAGGTAAATACGGAAATCATCTTAAAATACTATTTACATGACAACACAAAATAATACGAGGCGCGTTCTGAAAGTAAATTTCCGATAGGAAATCAACGCCAGGTTAAAGTTAGACATCGAGGTTTGGCATGTGTGTTAGCACGTCCATATTAGTAGCATAATTATTTTCTCAGAACAAAAATATCTCTACTAGTAAATTTTTTACTGCAGCACTCAGCAGAAATCACTCCTGCGAGGTAGCAAGTGATAATGCTATAGAGGTGAAATGGTCAACAGCTAACTAACGAGTCACTCTTTACTACTATCCATTTACATATGCCAGAACCTGCTTTTTTATCTTACTTGGAGCTAATTTCTTAACGGAACATACTTTTTGGATCGACCTCCTATATACGACATTTAGAAAAATAAGGATGCATAAAAAAATGCTGCAACACTGGTTCTGATCCCAGAATATTAATTAAAGAAATATCTTATCATTTAAATTTAAGATTTTTGGTTCTAGTTTGGTTGCTTTAAAGATACATAGAAAAGTATTTGTTCACATAAAAGTGGATCTACATAATACTTTTATATTTTTAGAATATTGTGATAATCGTTTTTCTAAAATATGTTAAGGTAAAAGCTAATGAAATGTTTACCTAAAATAAGAATATTATGATACAGAGACGAACGGTATCCAAGTACAACTCTTTTGAATTTCACAGTGATTGTCAATAAAGAAAGTTATAAGTAGATACAACGAATGCAAACTATGCCATTGCAATTATTTGCTACTTTAGTTAAATTGCAATGAAATTGTGTATATATGTTATTGATTTCAGCATTGTTTGATTTTAATTTTTAATATATGTTCAATGTTTAGTAGTTGATTTTACATTAATTCAAATTACCGAACACAATTTTATTGAAACAATGTGATAGTCATTGACACATTTGTAAGAGTCACATATAGAAACAAAGCATGGATTAAAACTAAAAAATCTTAGCTTGCAACTAGATTAATGTTCTGAAGACTAATTAGGAACACTTAAGTATTAAAATTGTGACTCCAACACAGCATTAAATTAATATTACTCAATTGAATTACAAAATGTCCTTACCTTATCTGTTTAGGACACAAATATTTAAGGATAAACCCTTAAACAGATAAACAAGATACCTACTACCTGCACAATAAAACAGCCAGGTAGACTTGATATCTGCAAATTAAAGTAGATGTTTAAAATATAGCTCAGTTGTTGTAAATGAAATTAATGTAAACATTATAACTGTTGAAAATCTATCACTGCCTTTATAAAGTATAATATACATTATTGTCACCTTTTTCAGCAACAACTATTCCCCGTTTCTTATGTATTTTAATTGTACAATTTCTAGGACTTGAAACCAGTCAATTAGAGTCACCAATTATGTAATTGAAAGTCATATATCGTACCAACTTTAGAAAATCAGCAAAATAAGAAATTATTAAGGAATTGTTTAAAAATATAATCTTGTCTACTGGTAATGTATACAGAGATATCGAAAAAAGTTGAAAACCACGTGACGTAATATCGGCAACCCATTTAACATTGTTGACAACCTCATTTACAAAATTAAATCTTACAGTAACAGTGGCATCACATATTTAAGAATTTATAGGAATTATAGGAAATTACTTGCCCGAAACAATTTTAAAATAAGTAACAGCTCTGAAGAAAACTATTATTGATGCAAAGGAAATAAAGTGTCTTACGGTTGACTGTAATCTGCAAACTAATATCATTAAAATTTAATAATATATATAGTTTATTGGGTCAAAAATGTTTCAAAAAAGGCTTATAAGCTGGGGAATTTTTATAGATCGGACGGTATATTCAGAATTTCAAATGATGTCGGTTTGTATTAATTCTGAATATATTTTTAGAAAAGTACTTACACAACAAATATGTTGTTATTTTAGCATTGAAATTACATTTTTCAGTTTTAAATACATACAGAGCCAGGCAACTACGCAACGGTGGAAGATATTTCTAAAAGTATGATCTACATAAAATTTGCTGAAGTTGTAGGTACAAAGGTGGTGCACATCAGTAAAATATTTTTGATTATACTCGTATGTACGTACAGGGTGGTAAACCAAATCTACTCTTTTTTAAATAATTACCCAAATTTAGGTAGCGTAAAAGGTGAGTTACTTATGGCACACCCACATGATGTGTGTCTGTGGTAATTACATTAAAAATGAACACACCTTCATAGTTAGAAAATATGTTGTTGCTATATTAGTTCCTTGACACCAAAATTAATTCATTTAAAAATGAGGTAGTAAATTAATGAGAAAACCATTCTTATGCAGTTTGACAACAAACATTATCTATATTTTAAGAATGTGCTTTGGGATTATTAATTTAATTTATAAAATTAACACAAAAATTTGCTATAAAGAATGATATTTACTCAGAGAAATTATAATTGTTATAAATTATCTTTAAAAACCATTAGTTACATTATTTATTATTTAATTCAGAAGACTGACTGAAGAGATAAAAATATATAGCACACTTCCTTTAAATTTCAATTCTAAATTTAACTATATCTCTTCCTTACATCCTTCTGAATTAAAAAAGAACACTGCCATATATTTTAGATTTTAGAGTTTAGCATAGTGCATTATTTCGATAAGAAAGTGAGTCATTGTGTTTTAAAATGTTGATTAAAAAATGTTTTGCTGTAGGTATTTGACTTTATTGTCTGTTATTATATCTAATTATCACACAAATGTTCCATATATGAATTTTGTTAATGTTAAACGGCAGATCTATAATATTTTGGTTACTCAATGTTTTAAACAATATTGTTCAAATGTGTAACTGTGACGTTTATGTTTATTGTTTCATGCAAATAAAAGATACAATGAATGTTTGTAATTTTTATTAATAAAAGTGGAAGATCAGTCTTGCAATGAAACATCAATACGAAAGTCAAGCAACTATCTGCTAAATTATATAAAAAATGTATTATCAGTCTAGTTCCTTCAATAAACATTTATGGCATTAACTTAGTGTGCATAAATAGTCTCAAGGATTTATAGTTTCATGATACACTGAGCAACAGTATCCTTGTAGAGCAGCTTTTTCAAATTTGACTGTGATTGTCAATAAAGAGAGTAATGAGTAGATATAATTATGCAAACTAAGCCATTGCGTTTATTGTCAACTTAGATAAAGAGATTATATATTTTTTTAATATAGATGAGTTGTAACACTTATAAATTCATTTATATAGTTGTTTTTCTTTTAGTAGGAGCACTAAAACTTAAGCTATACATGTTGTTTTTTAGCAATGTCAAATATTGCCTCCTAACTCTGCACCAATGGCAGAACAACGCGCGAATACGTCACCAGTATGCAGCTTTGAATATCGTGAATATCAGGAACCGGGGACCATAAATTCATTCATAGGGTGTACACTCGAAGATATGGGTTTGGAAACTATAAACTACCTGGGATGATCTTGCGGATCTAAATGTGGAGGGCGCCATTCTGTTTGTCATTGCAAAAAAGCATAAAAATATTCTCCGATTTTTTTAAATACTGAAAACTTATAAATTTTGTGTTTACATCGCATTTACAAGCTTATTTTTTAATATTTCTTTTTATTAAATTCAGATTCCGTCAAATTAATCTGAAAACTGTTGTTAAAAATGCTACATCAACTGTTTAAACAAAGCTTACCGAAAAAGCGCGGTAGACATTTCAGTATCGAGGTATTTTCAAAACTATTGCACATAGATTTACTAAATTTAATGATGAATAAAAGGTAAGTTACCTTAGGCACATACTTTCCAATGGGAAGTAAAATGTTTGAAATACAAATAATTTACAAATAAAAATTACCCCATCATACTCGATCAAGTAATTATATCTGATAAGTAAGGGCTGGTTTTAAAAGACTATAAATTTAAGCTGGCCCATTAAACGATAAATGCAAAACTAAATAAAAAATCGTGAAGCAAAAGATTATTTATGATACCTACCTACTTAAGGAAGATGAAATACACAATCCAAAGATTGATTTCAAGTAAAACAACACAAATGTAAGAAAATTAAAATTTTTTTATACAAATATTGTTTATCAATGCATATTGTGTGTAAATTCAAAAATTAGTAACTTTCATATCAATCATATTCAAATGTTCTAATTGAACTTTACTGACACCACTGTTTTATTTATCAACAGTTTATGAAACTATCAACTAATATATTCATTCAGTGATTTAGTGACACACTAATAACTAAAATCAATCATCACAAACTGCAATTACAAAATTAACAAACTTTTATAATACATTTTTTTAAATTTTGGCGCAGAAGCACAAGCACAAGCATTGGCCGCATACTGGATGACGCGTCACCTTCCCCTGCCCGCTCACTTCGGGGGGGGGGAGGTACACTTGTCACTCGCGACGTGCGTGATTTTTGTCCACGACACCGCACTGACTCCCGGTTCACAGGTGGTGGGGAGGAGAAGTCTGCGTAGTCCGTAGTGTCTGTCCGGGTTACTGGTGGCGGCGATGACGCGAGTGACGTCGACGTCGTGGTATGCGACGCGGTTCTTGCACCAGGGGCAACGGCGAGCGAAGGCGTAGGCGGGCGTTCCCCCGGGGATCCTGTCTTTCGGTGGAACGGGCGATGGCGTCTCGGGGGCGGCGGGGGTCGAGCTGCACTTCGCGCAGCGGACGGCGATGGTCGTCCTCCAACCTGATCTCCTCCCACAAGTTCTCGAACTCGGCCTTCTCCGTCGGGCTGAGGAAGAAGGCGACTCCTAGTAGCTGGGGGCGGCAGGTAATTTGGATCTGGGCCACGCGAAGGGGCGGGCGAGCTTCAGGGGTTGCGGCCTCGTAGGCGGCGCGTCCGGTGGGGGTGTTTCCTGGCTGTGGTGTCCTTGGGCTGCTGGGGGACGGCGTCTCGGCGGGGGCGGCGGCTTGGGTACCCGGGGATTGGCGGCGCAGCCGAGCTTCGTGGAGGAGAGGGTCCTGTGGGGAACTCGGTGGCGATGGGCCGAATAGGCGTTCCAGCAACTCTTGACGGCTGTAATTAAACCAATGAGGGTGGGGGCGGGAGACTAGCTCGTATCTGAGAAAATGACGGCGCCGTAGGCGGCGTTCCGGCTAACGTAGTGTCCGGAATGATCGTCCAGGGCTTACTTTTGCTGCATCCTGGCTGTACATATTTTGTGGCGTGGGGAAAGCGATGCGGCGGCGGCGGCGAGAAGCGCTATGGTCGGGTGCGGCAGGACCTGGGGCACGGCGACGTACAGGCCTGGGATTGGACGGCGACGCAGGCGGCTTCTTCGGGCTCTAGCGGACGCAGGTGCTGGATGCTCCTCCAGGCGTCGATAACGAGGATGGCCGGCGTGGATAGCGGCAACCCGGACACCCTTTAGTGATTACGAACAGAGCTCGAGTAATCACCAGGAGTCGCAAGGTTGACTTCTGTGAGCAGAGCTCGAACAGGAGGTTTGGTGGGTTTGGACTTTCTAGTGGCCGGAGGGCCTAAGCTAGGAAAGTTATTGATCGAAGAGCAGAGCTCGATAAGATGCCCATTTAGGCCAGGGAAGCTCTTTTTATAGGGGCCCGTACTCCCACTGCTTTCTTCCGGCTGTAGGTTTATTTAGAGTGGGATGAATTTCGTTGCTTCCAGGGGCTGTTTGTTATCTTATAATTAATTCCTTGTTTTGCTCATTTATTATTGCCCGTGGAATTTTTTTATGCGGTCCATTGGAATGCTGACGTTATGGCGCTTTTTATGACACCCCACTTGCCTATCTTCTACTAATTCACCGGTGTTCTTAATTTGGCCGCGATATGTGTTTTTAATTAATTCGCCGGAGGTTTGTTGAAATGTCTAATCTCGGGGCGCCTTTGGGCTCCCGGTGGCTTTTGTCTCGCTGTTGGGATGCGTAATCCCTTTGTACTTGGATTTAGTGGTAGCTTGCAACGAGTTTTTTGTTGTGGAATTTCCCCGGCTTGTTGTCGAGTTCTATGAATGTTTACAAAATTATTTGTGTATAATTATGTTTCTACCGGCATTGACTTCCTTATTAAGAATCTTTCCGGCGTTGACCCAGTTCTTCAAGTTGATTCCTTTGTTTTCATTTTTCTTAGCTAATCCCTGAAAACGGAAAGTTTAAGTCGTTCTTTGTTAGTCGGAGCGGTCGATGACTTGCTTTGTTAACCCGAACGCCGGGTGTCCTGTCCATTTCTCGGACTTTTTAAATTTCATATTTCTTTGCTCGTGTGCTTTCAGCTTCGTGTATTTTTGCTTTAAACAACTGCTCCTGGTGTTGGATCGTTAGCACTGGCTAATGTTTAAAAGCCGATTATCTTTTCTTATCTTAATTAGCTGCGTTATCGAGCGTCTTGGGTATTCATCATTTTTGCCGAGTTGCTGTCTTCTAGGAATTTTTTCGCAGCGCACATGCTGGCCCTCTGGACCGTGTCGGCTTATTTTTATTACAAGCCGGCTTCGGCGGGCTATTTATGATGTTATTTTGAAAACCTTTGAACCGTCGGCGTTTGCTATAAATCCACGGGGTGGTCGAGATTTATTTTCAATTAAATTAAGCGTCGTTGGGACGCGCCTTCTGCGCTAATATCTCTATGATGGCGACTTATCTCCGCCCTCAGGGAGATTAGCGTAGGTGAATCGTATCAAGGTTGTTCCATAAGTCAAAAATTCGGTTCTACAAAAAGTGTTGTCTTTGTCTGGTGCGATACTGTTCGTGCACTAACTTGTACATATGGCCTCGAAGTCTATCGTCAGCATTCAACAAGAACAATGACGCCATGTTCACAGAAAACAAATTGTTCACTATTCTGCAACTTATGATTAAGTTTCCCCGAAGGCACCTTTGCTCGAATAGTCCTAGGTCCATGATCGCAAGTCTTTCTTCGTAAGAAGGACGATTGGCACCGTAGAACATTGTTGTTGCTCTTCGTTAAGTTGATTCCAACAATTCCACATTTCTACGGAATACCGGGTACCACACGGGTTCTGCATATTTTAAAATCGGTCTGATGTATGTGGTATACAAAATCTTGGTTGTATGTAGAGAGGGCCGAGAGAATGCTTTCCGAAGTAGATGCATAACGGAATTTGCCTTCTTGCATATTTTATTAATATGGGTGAACCACGACCACGCTAGTTACGGTAACTCTAAAATCAGTTTGCAACTGAACAACTCTCAAAATCTGTTGATGTAACACGTAATCTAGATTAGGATTTGACTTACCCACATGGAGTACAACACATTTATCAGTATTCAGCGGAAGTAACCAGTCTTTACAGCACTTGGAGATACGATTCAGGTCGTCCTGCAGCTCGTCATGACAGGTATTTGGATCTGCATATATCTTCGTGTTATCGGCGTAAAAGAAACAGGTGGTCTTAATAAACTTTGCCAGGTCACTCACGAACACAAGGAACAAAAGGGGTCCGAGAACAGATCCCTGTGGAACACCACTGACAACAGGAAAGGAATTCGAAAAACAGTCACTCACTTTCACTTTGAACGTACGGTTTTTTAAAAAGTCTTCAATCTAATTCAAAAGATTTCCTCTCACTCCAAAGTGTCTCAGTTTGATATAAGTCTGTAGTGTGGAAGACGATCAAATGCGCAGGAGCAATCGAGGTAAACAATGTCTACTGAGCTACCTGAGTCCACAGATTTTGTCCAATCGTTCACACAACTTAATAAGTTAGTAATCACCGAGCGTCCACTTAAAAACCCATGTTGAGCATTCGGAAGAACGCCACTTTCCAGGAAAAATTTGGTCAAATGTTCCGTTATAATGGATTCCATAACCTTAGCGCAGATACTCACCAAACTAATGGGTCTATAGTTTTCGGCATCTAGCTTGTTACCTTTTTGTAAATAGCAGTAACATGAGCAATGCGCCACATATCTGGTAAAGATTTTTCAACAAATAAGCTTGTCATAATGATTGATAGGGGCCAACAAAGTGATGAGCAGTAATTTTTTAAGAGATACGAAGTAATACCGTCAGGACCAGGTGATGTTCCTTTATTGATATTTTGGAGAGGTTTGAGCACAACAGCTGGAGTGAACTGGATTTCATCAATTGTACTCACGTTTGTCGGGGTAAGTATATTAGGAATATCTTTATTCAATTCAATGGTATAAGCCGAGTAGAATTTTTCTGCCAGGGCATTTGTTACTTGTAAATTATTTCGCAAAGTTCACCTGATTCATTTTTAATTAATGGTGTTCCTACTTTAGAATTCCGCGAACTTCGAATATACTTATAAAATTGTTTCTTGTGACCATTCACAACCAAATCATCTTCATAACTCTGCCTCAATTTATAAATTTTGTTGGACAAACAGTTAGAAAAATGTCTATGAGCATCATAGTCAGTCTGCAATTTTGACCTTTTAAACCTTGAGCTTTGAATTTTTAATGCACACAGTAGATCAGATTCCCGAACTCAATTTTATCGAACCATTGCGATAGTCAGTGACATTTGTAAAAGTTGTGTGTAGAAACAAAGCATCAATTAATACTATCATAAAAATAATAATTTGCAACTTGATTCATTTTTGAAGAACAATTATAAACACTTAAAGCATGAAAATGATTCCTTATCTTTTTTGTTTAGGTAACACTTGATACCTACTTTTGTCATTCTTTTTATCAAAACTATTTTAGGTATCTGGCAAGTGATGTAAATAAAATAGGGATTGCATGAATGTTTAAGGGCAATCCCCTAAATAGGTAAACAAGATAGGTATTTGCACAATGTAACAGGTAGACTGAGTATACCTGCAAACTAAAGTATTAGCTGTCCACAGCATAGCTCAAACAATTGCTTGAAATTAAATTAATATAAAAGTTACTAGTGAAAGCCTATCACTGCCTTTATATTACTTATTATGTGCGTTAATGTCACCTTCTCAGAAACAACTATTTCCTCTCTTGCGTATTCTAATGCTGCAATTTCTAGGATATAATAAATACATAAGATTAGTTAATTTAGGTATGTCATCAATGATGTAACTGAAAGTAAAGTATCCTTTATGGTGTGCCTGCTGACCTATTCTGATTTACCATCTCTTTTGCGGTTTCTCTTGTGATTTGTATTTATATACAGTTTTTGACATTCTTGTGTTATCCATTCTATAGTATTGGTAGTATTTGTTGTGGGGAGACTGATGTCAAGCAAGTAGACCTTCTTAGGCCCTTTTTGCCAACCCCGTGGACAAGATCTAGGCATGCAGAGTACCACGTACCTTAGTCCTACTTACAAATTCTGTAGTATGATCAAAAATTATTTTCATCTAGCATGGCTATGGAATAGTTCCTAATTTATGAATGCAACTATCTATAATATAATTTTCCTTAATGTGTGTTTGTCTGTGTGTCTGTGGCACAAAATAAAATCTCACGTTCCGGCTTCACAGATGTTTATATTTGTTTAGGTTTTGTTTTTCTTATCTTAGCGCTCGGATCGGAGCTTGACCTTTCGCGTATTCTATTACACGTGAGCGCCGATTCAAGACTCGCAGCGCGTAGCGCGCGGTTTGCTTGTAAGTCAATTAAATATCAAATACTAGCAGTCCAGTGAGACAAATGTCTCATTTAATAAAACAAAAAAGACCGTCCCGGACGGACCAGCGTCCCGCACGGACGGAAATCACGTGATTTCTCGAAAACCGGAAGTGTCACGTTACTGAAATTCGGTTCCTGACCTGAAATGACCATTCCAAACATATAACTTTCATAACTTTTTTCTCTATCTCTTACGGTTTGGCTGCTGAAACAGCGTCCCGGACGGACGGACGGACGGACAGACAAGTTTATTATATATATGGATGGATGGATCAAGTTTGACATTGAAGTATAAACCAAGAAGACTGTACTAAGGAGATGTAACTTGCTATGACGGCTGTATATAAAAGCGGCCCCAATGCCGGGGATAGTCATTGCGGCGCTGTCGAAAGCGTGTACTATCTTTGGTCATTTTCGTTCGTTTTCGCTGCCGTTCGAGAGTTGGAAGTGAGCTAAATTAACCTGTAATCGCGGTTGAAAGTCAGTTTACGGTTGTCAATCAAATGGAGTGTATTTCAAGTGTGTTATTAATCGTTAAAACATGGTCCGAATTTCCAGTTACACTCAGCAAATATTTGACATTGACAGTTTTTCCATTTAACTCTATCTTTTGCTAGCCTTTTAGCCTCTGTCCAAGGTTTTCCCTTCTTGTTTAGGATCTTCTCGATTACTTCATCCCAGGTTTGCTTTGGCCTCCCTCTTTTCTTTTTGCCTGTCATTTTGGATTCCCATATCTTCTTTGTTTGCTCCTTTCCTTCCATCCTCTGCAGGTGTCCCCACCATCCTAGTTGTCTGCATTCTATAAATTCCTCTATAGACTCGATATTCAGTTCTTGTCTTATTGCTTCATTCCTAAGTCTGTCTCTTTTGGTAACTCCCAGCACCCTCCTTAGGTACTTCATTTCTGCAGCCCTGATCTTGCTTTTCTCTCTTCCTGACAGTACCCATGATTCGCTTCCATAAGTAGGGATTGGCCTATATATTGCCTTAAATACCTTCATTTTTGTTTCTTCTCTTATTTCTTTTTTATTTATAAAAGCTTTACTCAGAGCGTAGTATACTTTATTTGTCGCTTCCAGTCTGTTATTTATCTCCACGCCTTGGTTACCTGTTTCTTCTATATTTACTCCCAGGTATTTAAAATTCTTCACCTGTTCTATTGTTTCCCCGTCTATTCTTACTTCTACTTCCTTCCTTTCACTGTCTATTACCATTATTTTTGTTTTCAGTTTGTTCAGCCTC
This sequence comes from Agriotes lineatus, assembly GCA_940337035.1. Classification (NCBI taxonomy): domain Eukaryota; kingdom Metazoa; phylum Arthropoda; class Insecta; order Coleoptera; family Elateridae; genus Agriotes; species Agriotes lineatus. Next base: position 21,370 of record CALNHX010007151.1, read on the forward strand.
ATTCCATTGTCCTTCAGCACTTCATTCCATACTTTCAAATTCTCTTTTAAATCTTTTTCGCTGCCTGCTACTAGTGCTATGTCATCCGCGAATGCACATTCTGAGATGTCAACTCTTTCTAAATTTCTATATCCAACAAATAGAGGTTTTGTTCTTTGTTTTGCCTCTCTGATTACTTTATCCATAAAGGTGATGAATAACAACTGACTGAGGCTCCCTCCTTGCCTGACACCCATCTTCGTATAGAATGGCTCAGATTCTGCATTCTTTCTAATTACCCTATTTTTTGTTTTCCGGTAAAGACATTTAGTTACCCTGATTAATTTCTCGTCTATATTTTTCTCATTTAAGCATTCCCATATTTTCTCCCTCGTTACTCGGTCAAAGGCTTTTTCCATATCTATGAAAGCCAGATATATTGCTTTAGATCTTGCTCTTGCTCTACTAATGATCTCTTTGATTGTGAACACATGGTCCTGCGTACTTTTCCCTTTTCTGAAATCACGTGATTTCTCGAAAACCGGAAGTGTCACGTTACTGAAATTCGGTTCCTGACCTGAAATGACCATTCCAAACATATAACTTTCATAACTTTTTTCTCTATCTCTTACGGTTTGGCTGCTGAAACAGCGTCCCGGACGGACGGACGGACGGACAGACAAGTTTATTATATATATGGATGGATGGATCAAGTTTGACATTGAAGTATAAACCAAGAAGACTGTACTAAGGAGATGTAACTTGCTATGACGGCTGTATATAAAAGCGGCCCCAATGCCGGGGATAGTCATTGCGGCGCTGTCGAAAGCGTGTACTATCTTTGGTCATTTTCGTTCGTTTTCGCTGCCGTTCGAGAGTTGGAAGTGAGCTAAATTAACCTGTAATCGCGGTTGAAAGTCAGTTTACGGTTGTCAATCAAATGGAGTGTATTTCAAGTGTGTTATTAATCGTTAAAACATGGTCCGAATTTCCAGTTACACTCAGCAAATATTTGACATTGACAGTTCACGAGTTTTGTGAATGGATAAAAGTACACCACGACCGCCATATTTGTCAACTTTTACCGGTCCGCTTCGAAACGCGAGTTATTTCTCATTAGTACAGTCTTCTTGGTATAAACGTAGTTGCATTCATAAATTAGGAACTATTTCATAGCCGTACTAAATGAAAATAATTTTTGATTATACCATATTTACGTGTAACATTCATTTGTTTTTGCATTCTATTACAAATTTATGTTACCAGTCTTTCTTATTCAACCACTAGACGGTAACGCTTCGAAGACGTAGGGTTTTTTATCGTATCACATCTTCGTCTTCTTCTTTCACAGCTCCTTCTGTCCTCTCAGGCGTCGGATTGGGAGTCCCGGTCCTCGTCCTCAATCTGATGGATCCATCTTCGTCGTGGTCTCCCTCTTCTACCTCTGATCGGTTTTCCCATTTCCATTATCTTTTTTGTTAGTCCCTCTCTGTTCATTCTTGTGATATGCCCGTACTAATTCAGTTGTTTTTCATTTATTTTTTCTAGTATTGGTGGTTTTTGTAAAGCTTCCCTTATGTACTCATTTCTGGCGTGGTCCCATTTCGTTATCCCTATGATCTTCCTCAGGTGTTTTATTTCCATCGCATTTATCTTACTTTCGTGTTTTTTCTGCCAGGTCCAGTTATCTGCAGCATATGTAATTATGTGTACAGTTACTTTGTTGTGGATTTTTAGTTTCACTTCTGTTTCTATTTCGTTGTGGCCTAACATTGTATTATTCAGCGTGTAGTATAGTCTCGTAGATTTGTTTCCTCTGTTAACTAATTCTGCGTCGATTTTTCCATCATTTGTTAGGATTGACCCTAGGTATTCAAAAGTTGTTACCCTTTCTAGTGCTGCGTTCTTGCATATAATCTCCCTGTTAATGTTTTCTCCCTTTTCGTTTATAATCATGACTTTTGCCTTGCTTGAGTTAATTTCCATCTTCATATTTTCAGTTTCTTTAATCCAGTTGTCTAATAGGTCCTGCATTTTTCTTCTGGTGTCAGCAATTGATACCACGTTATCCGCGTACATCAGACTGCTTATTGATATGGGATTTAGGTTATTAAACCTTATCATGGTATTTAATTCTGTTTTAGTCTTGATTTGTTTTAATATTTTGTCCATTATAATCAAGAATATCAGTGGGCTTAGACTGTCCCCTTGTTTAATTCCTCTTTTTATTTCGAACTCTTCTGACCGATGTCCTGCTATTTGTACTTTGCGCTTCACTGTGCTGATCGTGTTTCTAATAATTCGGATAAATTGTCTTGGCACTTTTAACTCGGCTAGAGCACTCAATAGAGCTTGTCTGTTTACTGTATCAAATGCCGCTCTTATGTCCATGAAGGTTATGTACAGTCATTTCTCTTCTTCTATTGTGTTTTGTATGAAGGTTCTTAGAATGTATATATTTCCGTTCGTTTGTCTTTCCGGTCTAAAAGATGTTTGCTCCTGCTCTACCTTGGGTTCTACGTAAGCTCTTAATATTTTCCCCGGGATTCTTGTAAATAGTTTATGAGTAGTTTGGGCTAGGCAGATGGCTCTGTGATTCTCGCATTTTGCTGTTTCTCCTTTTTTATGTATTGGCAATATTAGATTGGTTTCCCAGTCTCTAGGGATTCTTTCTTGTTTCCACACTTCGTTCCATAATTCCCAAAACCATTCCTTTTCTTCGTATTTCAGCCATTTTATTATTTCTGGGGCTATCTCATCCTCTCCACTTGCTTTTCCAGATTTTAAATGTTGAATTGCTTCCTGTAGTTCTTCTTTTGATATTTCTTGTATTTCTATTGCGTCTACATTCTCCTCCCATTCTTCCGTTATTGCGTTCCCAAATTTTTCCGCGTAGAACTCCTTCCAGGTTTCCATAATTTCCTTTGTTTCCACTTTGAATTCGTTGTCTTTATTCCTTATGGCTTTTATTTCTTTGCAATTTGAATCTCTTAGTCTTTTTACGGTTGTCCAGAATTTCTTTGTATCTACTTTGTAATTGTCATTGATTTCTTTCCCGAATTCTTTCCAGATTTTTTTTTCGCTTCTTTGATTGCTCTGTTTACTTTGTTTCTCTTTTCGGTATAATTTTCTCTATCTTCAGTTGTTTTTGATTTAATGTACTTTTTCCATGCTTGTTTCTTATCCTTTACTAGTGCTTTTATTGCACCATTCCACCATTTTGTTCTCTTTAAATGTTTGCTGTGTTTTCTTCTACCGCATATTTCTTCTGCTGCTTTTAAGGTAGTTTCCCTGAATATTGTCCATTTAGTCTCTAGGTCTTTTTCCTGCCCTTGGTTTTTTCTGCTGATAAATAGGGTGTTAGTACTCCTCTGGTACTTCAACTCGTTTTCTGGTATTTTTAGTTTGTATGTTGCTATTCTGCTATAGCTTATTTCTTCTGTTTTGTTTATTCTAGCTCGGACTTGAGCCACGACCAGTCTGTGATTTAAGCCTATTTCTGCCTCTATCCTTGTTTCTGTTTTGAATTACCTCGTTGCGGCTTCGTGTGTGTACTATGTAGTCTATTAAACGTTTTGCCTTCCGTTCTTCTGCAACAAAAGAGTATTTATCCTCTTATTTTTGTCTTCACATCGTGTTGCCTATTATTAGGTCATTATTTTGGCAGAATTCGATCATTTTATACCATTCCTATTTGTTCTCCTTGATTTCCCATACTGCCCATTCCTCTGTTTTGATCTCTTCCTACTCTCGCCAGTCTCCCATTATGATGGATGTTTCTGTTTCCTCTCTTACTACGTCTAGTACCTCTTGAAGTGTTCTATAGAATTCTGATACTTCTTCCTCTGGTGTACCCTTTACTGGTCCGTAGATTTGTATTATATTGATTACTTGTCCTAATTTCCTTGTTATCGTCATAATTCTAGATTTGACTGCTCTATATTTTAATACTTGTTTGTAGATGTCGATTGTCATTATTATTCCTACTCCTTCATTTGCCCTACTTTCAGCCTTTACTCCTGAGTAGTACATTATATATTTATTTGTGATCCTATGGGTTCACTCTCCTTTTTTCTTCGTTTCACTTATGCCGAGTATCTAAATTTTATTATTATCCATCTTTTCCACTAACTCCATCTCTTTACAAGGTGTTTATGTTCCAAATCCATATTCCTATATTGCTGTGTATTTCCTGTATTGTTCTCCCTTTATCTCCATTTTCCTGATTTTGCCTGAAATTTATTCTCTCTTGTCCATTTCCATTGCTATTCGTTGTTGTTGGTTCCGTCCGGTTTTGGTTTTCTTCTAGTTTTTTGGAGTATGATGGCGCTGTCTCGTCTTCGTGAAGTTCCTGAGGGTTTTATTCAATTCTTCCTCCTTCCCTGGTTTTGCTTTTCCGAAGGGTGTAAGTATCGTTTGTTCCTAGTTTTTCTTTTTTTGGAATTGTTCCTCGAGGGGATTTTCCTTCTTCTCCATCCGTGGACCTGCCTCTTTTCATCCTTTCTTCGTTGTTGTTTTCTGGTTTCGTAGTTTTTTACGTTTCCTTCGTTACTTTATTTTGTTTCTCTAGGTCATCGATTCTCCATCCTTGTCCATTTATCATTAACTTGTCTCTTATGATTGTTGCATTCATTCCCTTGTTCCTGGCTTTTCTCATATGTGGTAATAATTGTTTCTCCGTTTACCTAGTCTTTTTATCCAGGTCTTCGCTTACTCCTATCTTTGTTCCCTTCAGTCCCTTTAAGCTACGTAGAATTTCCAGTTTTTTCAGTTTTGTTGTGAGTCCAACTGTGATTGGCCTGCTTTCCCTTCTTTTATGCCTTCCTAGTCTGTTTATGAAGTCTATTTCCCCATCTGCGATTGATACTCCTATTTTTCTTACTACTTCTCTTAGAAATTTTTCTTTTAGTATTTTAGTGTCTTTTCCAAATTCTTCTGGGATGCCGAAGATTATTAGGTTCCTTTTCCTTGTTTCGTTTTCTAATACTGCAATTCTCGCTGCTTGGTTGATTATATTTTCTTCCAGGTTTTTTATTTTGGCTGCTTGTCGTTTAACGATCTTGTTTGATTCGTTGATTTTTCTTTCCATGTTAACCAATTGCTTCATGATGTCTGCTAGTGTGATTTCTTTGTCTTCCTCTTCTTCCCCCATGAGGGGCGCTCACTCTTCCGTTGCTCCAGAAATTCCAAGTACGCCCCTGTGCGTTGTTTACTATAAGCCGTTCACTATCTTTTTGGGTCAGGTGAGGCTATGATCATCTAGTAATTTTGTTGGCAGAACCTCTGTTGCAACTAAACTCCCTCATGGAAATTGACACTTTTTGTGTTAGGTTAGGTTGTTTTCAGTTTAAGGTTATATTTTCTGAATAGGTACATTGTTGCCGGATATTCTCTAGTTTCCACATCGACTCGCTTTCTTTTAAATTTGGTCTGTCCTTTTTAAATTGGATGTAGCATCCTTTAATGGAAATTTTTTGTTGTAACAAAATTATTTTGGGCATTTTGACTTTTCCTTTGACGGAAATTAAAATTATTTTTACTCATTTGATAAATAATTTATTTTCTTACGAATATTAATATAATAAATCTGGCAATGTGGTGACAAGAAAATGTCGAACAGACACTGACAGAATAAAAAAGTTGCATCCGCTGCATCATCGAATCAGTCTGTCCAACATGAAAAGAACAAATCATCAAAGACAAGAACAGCAAATCATAGCCAACTCTGTCCCAAAAAGGTCGTGAACGGCTTATACGTGTCGTTTCCGACAGCTGCGGAGACGCGTAAAAAGCGCAGGTCTCGCCGTCAAAATCTTAGTGAATTGTTTGGGTTGTTTCTGTCTAGTTGTTCAGTATTTCTACCTAATTTCCTGCTTGCTTTGTGAGGTACGTCTCTGATTTACTGTTGTTACACACTTTTATGGAAATATTTGCACTCAATCTCGTTAATTTGTAATTTATTCGCGGAGAGCGGCTTCACCTGTATGACTCACAAATAACATAAACACCAGTTTTCAATAATAGTACATAGAGTTTATTTAACAAGGATAAATGATCTGAAGTTATAAATGTGTTAAGCACAAATTATTCTCAAAGAATAAGTACACACATTAATATTTCAATGAAACGAACAAATTTTAAATTATTACTCAACTACTTACGATACATGTTCAACCTGGAATGGCTTCTGGAACTAAAAGACAAACATGCTTGGCTTTTCATTGCTTTTATACAGGTTTGTGTAATTAGGAAAATTGCAAGGTAAGTTTTGGATTGCTGTGCTATACTTTCCAAAATTCAATTTGTGTTCTGCAGGATTTGCTTCATTAGGAAAAATTGGTCTAATGTTGATTGCCCTGTTCTGAAACCTCCCTAGTATTCGCCTAGCTCCTCTTCTTGTATTTTGCATAATCTGTTTCTTATTATTGTTGCTACTATCTTGTAGACTACATCTAGTAGCACTATTCCGCGGTAATTAGCGCATTTTGTCTTATCGCCTTTCTTATGTATGAAACTACACTGCGGTCCACCAGGCCTTGGGCATTTCCTCTTCTTACCATACCCTTTGTATGAATTGGGCAATTCTTCTCTGGAGGTTTTCTCCGCCTTCTTTCAGAATTTCTGCAGGAATTCAGTTTTCACAAAGGATTTTATTATTTTTTAATTTTTTAACTATTTCCATTATTTCTTCTTCAGATGGGTCATCAACTAACGACTGCGTTTGTAGTCAAACCTCTTCATCATTTTATTCTTCTTCCTTTTTTAGTTCCTGGTTTTTCTCGTTCAATAGTTCTTCATAATACTGCGGCCATCTATTTTTCTTCTTTATTTCCTACCAGTAGGCCCTCCTTATTTCTACAATATTGTATTGTTCCTGTACCCGTCTTTTTACATTTCTTTGCAAAAATTTCTGATCTCTTTGTTGACATAATATGCTTCTGTTCTTTGTAATTTCTTCTCCATGTATTCTCTTTTTTTCTGGAATACTTGTTTTGCTGCTTTCCGCATCTTGTCAAAACTGTTCTTGTTTTCTAATGTTTTACCTTTGCAATTATTAGCATATGGTCTGAAGTCTGAATTGGTGTCTGCCCCCTCCCCCTGTAATATCTAATGTTTTTTACCATTCCTGCATGCTTATTCTCTATGATCTATTTCATTCCCTGTTCTGCTATCAGATGATCTCTATCTTACCTTATGGATATCTTTATGATCGAAAGAAGTACTCATTATCTTCAGGTTATTCTCCATGGCGATTTGTATTAGTATTTTCCCATTATCATTACTTTCTAAATGTTTGCTTCTCCCACCACTGATCCTCCTATATATTTGTTCTCTTCTTACTTGTGCATTTAGAAACCCTATCAATATTTTTATGTCGTATTTTGGGATTCCCTATATTATGTGTGCTACCTCTTCGTAAAATGTATCCTTAATATCATCGTCCTTTTCTTCTGTTGGGGCATGTACGTTTATTATGCTTAGTTTCCTGTATCTTTCTCTTATCCTCATCTTGCATATCCTCTCTGTGATTTCTTGAAAATCTGCTACCATATTCTTACACCTACCCCATAGTATGTTTTTTCCGCAACTATTGAAAACTGTGTACTCGTCAACACTAAAAATTCCCGTATCTCTTACTTTTGTCTCCTGTACAGCCAGTAAGTCCAAATTGTACTTTTTCATAATTTGTAAAAAGTTTCTTATTGTTCCTGTTTCATACATACTCCTGACATTTCACGTGTCGATTCTAATTATACTCATATCCTTTATCTTTGCCTGGTCGTTGGTCATACACCGCCTGTCTGCATCCAATTTTAGTTTTTTGCCTCCTCTAGCTCTTCTTTGCCTACATTCCACTTCCATTCTTTCCCATCTATTGCTAGTTTGCTGTATCCCACTTTGACCTGTTTGCCTTTGCTTCGTTCTTCAAGTGCTCTATTTCTTATTTGCTTCTGAAATTCCCTTTCTTTCTCAGTTAGGTCGTTACCAATATATACTCTTCCCTTTTTATAATATTTTAATTTCGATTTATTCGCCATGATGCTTTCCTTATCTCTGCTGCTATCCAGTTCAATTAAACACGTTTTATCTCATATATTATGTGCTGCTTTGTTGTTGTCTGGGCTCCTAGTTTCTCTTTATTTAAGTTTTCCATTCCTTCTTTAAGTGCTTGCCTATGTTCTATGCCAATTATTGTCAATCCGTGAATTATTACATTATTTGTTTTCCGTTCCTTTTCTAATCTTTCGACTTTACTCTATATCTTCGCTAATTCTTTTTTAATTTCATTGTTCTCTTGCTTCACTTCTTGGTTCTCTTTTCTTAAGCTTTAGCGCTGTTATTTCGTGACAATACTCCCTTTGTTCTGTTCTCATTTTTTAAATCTTGCATTGTTTCTCCATGTTGTCTTAGTATTTCTAGCATTTTGTCTAGCTTATCCTCCTTTTCAGCCTTCTCCATTAACGTGACTTTAGGGCTCTCAGTGGTTTTTGTCAGTGTTCTTCCTATTCTTTTTAATGTCCCGAAAACTTCCTTTTATATGGTCTCTTCACTTTTTTCTTTTTATTTGCCTCGTCGGTAGTGTCGCCTTCGCTATCAGTTTCCCCCTTTCTTCCTTGTTTCTTCTTTTCCTTTTATTTTATTCGTCCGTCGAGTACCCGTCGCTATACTATAATTTCCTTCTCAATATTTGTGGTATTTACACGTATAATCCATTTGGATATTTTTTAATTTTGCTACTACTTGGAAGTGATCGCTGTAAATCTCTGCCCCTCTATACACTCTTATATCTTCAATCAGTTTTTTGCTGTTTTTCTCTATCAATATGTAATTAGTATAGATCTTCCTGCATTATTTGTATGTGTGAATAATTTTGTGTTTATAAAATGAATTTGCCACTATAAGATTTTGTATCATACAATAATCTATTAACCTCTTTCCATGTATATTTCTTTTATCTCTTCCATATATTCCTAAAATACCTCTAGTTTCATTATCCTCGATTCCTACTTTTACATTACAACCTCCAGCTACAAAAATGATTCCTTTGCTTGTTTATTTACTTAATCTTTAGTCCTTATACCGTTAGGTGTCGGACTTTTATTGAGTATTATAACAAATATATAAATTGTATAATATATTGAGGCTAGATGGCTTCTCATTTCTTGGGTTCTCTTATATTGTCGGGCTTTCTTTCGTTGACCTTTTCCATTTCTTCCTATCTTGTGCTAATCTTCCTACTTCTTCCCATTTAATTCTTCTTTTCAGTGCTGCTTGTCGTGTTTGTTCTTCCCTTCTTAGTCGTGGTCGTACCACTTTATTTTTGCCTTGTGCTTTTACTTCGTATACTTGCTTCGTCACTCTGTGGTCTTCCATTCTGTAAAGGTGTCCTAGCCAACCTAGCTATCTCTCTTTTACTATTGTTATTGGCTTTATATCTAGGTTTTTTATTACTGTCGTATTTCCCAGTCTATCTCTTCTCGTAATTCCTCTTCCTTAAAAATCGCATTTCTGTAGCTATAATTCTTCCTTTGTCTCTGTCGGTCAGTCTATGATTAGCTCCCGTATATTAGCGCCGGTCTTACTACCTTTTTGTACATCTCTGTTTTTATTTTTTTAAATTTCTCGTTTTCCTAGAAATGTGTTTCTTAATGTGTTATAGATTTTCCCAGCTTTTCCTATTTTCTCATTTATTTCCATATTGACGCTTCCGTTTTCTTCTATGTATGTTCCCAAGTATTTATAGCAATTTTCCCTCTATTTCTATCTTGTGCTTCTTTTCTTTTGTTGATATTATCATGGTTTTTGTTTTATCGATGTTTATTTCCATATTTATTTTTTCTAGTTCTTCTTTGTAGTTTGTTAAATTCCGTTGTAATTTTTCTTCCGACTCTGCTATCAGTATCATATCGTCTGCAAACATGAGCTCTTGTATTACTACTTTTTCCATTTTTCCGTATCTTATTTTAATACTATCACTTCTTTTTTTACCTTTCTTAATGGCTTCGTCTATGATTACAGAAAATAGCAGTGGACTTAACACACATCCTTGTTTTAGTCCTATCTTCGTCTCGAATTCTGTAGATTCATTGTTGAGAGTTCTTACTTTATTTCTGTTGTCTTTGTATACTACTTTAATAATATTTATCATGTCTCTTTCTATTCCTCTTCTTTCCAAACTTTCCTACACGTTTTTCCTTTTTACTTTGTCGAAAGCCTTTTTCAGGTCGATATAACAGATATGTAGTTCCTTCCCTTTCATGCGTAGCTTTTCTGTTACTTGCCTCAATACGAATATTAAGTTCTGGGTGCTTCTGCTAAATCCATGTTGTGATTCCTCTAATGTTGGTTCTAGGTGTTCTCTTAATCTTTTCTCTATTATCCTGGTATGCTTGTTAATGTTATGCTTCTGTAGTTCGAACATGTTTTCATATCACCTTTTTTCCTCATGATGTCATTGAATAGGTCCCGTAATTTTTCTTTTCCGCTGTTTCCCATATATTTTATCATTTCTGCTGTGATGTCATCTTGTGCCAAGGCCGTTCCTAATTTCAACTTATTTATGGCTAGTGTAACTTCTTCCAGTGTTTTATGTATTATGTATTATCTGTAACCTGTTATTGGTTGTATATTCGTTTCTTCGTTATGTTCTATTTGTTCTTCTTTGTTGTTTTCTTCTTCTGATTCTCCTTCCTCTAACTCTGTTCTTCAAAATATTCTCTCCATCTTCTCATTATATCTTTCTCGTCTGTTAATAGGTTTCCATTTTTGTCTTTTATATTCATTTGGCTTGGTGTTTTTTCTTCTTTAGTTGTTTTAATGTGCTGTAAAATAGCTTTTGGTTTTCTGCATAGTTTTGTTACATCTTGTGTCCAAATTCTTCCCACGACTCCTGTTTTGCAATTTTGATTGCTTGTTTGACTTCGTTTCTAGCACACTTATAGGTATTACAATCTTTTTCTTTTCCTGTTTGTATATATCTTTTCCATTTCATTTTCTTATTCTTTACTTGGCTTTGTATATCAGGTGTCCACCACCTACTCTTTTTTGCAGCTGTGTTTGATATTCTTGACACTCCGCAGCTTGCTTTTGCTGCTTCGAAGATGTTTTCTTTAAATTGTTGCCATTTGATTTCTATTCCTGTCTTGATATATTGTTCTGCTTTCTGTGTTCTTCAATTTATGACTTTTAATTTTTACTGTGATCTTCTTTTTCCTTTTATCGTATTTTATGGTGTTGTTAGTAAACATTTCCATTTGTACTAGGTACTGATCACTTCCTATTTCTGCATGTCGTTTAACGTTTACATTTTTTATTCTTTTCCAGTTTTTTGTGTTCACTAAAAAGTAGTCGATAATTGATCTTTCGTTTCTTCATTTTCTCCCTCGTGTATTTATGATTGTCTTTATGTTTGAATTTTGTATTTGTCATGATAAGGTCATTTCGTATGCACAGTTCTATTAATCTGTTGTACAATAATCTATTAACCTCTTTCCATTTATATTTCTTTGATCTCTTCCATATATTCCTAAACTACCTCCCGTTTAATTATCCTCGATTGCTACTTTTGCATTAAAATCTCCAGCTACAAAAATGATCCCTTTGCTTGTTTCTGTTGCCAATTCTAAATTCTCCCAGAATTTATCCTTAAATTCCCTCCTTGTGTCTTCTTCTGGTCCATAAACTCCTGTCATAGTTATCCTTGTTTCTCTATCTAATGTTAGTTCTACTGATAATAATATTTCAGACCATGCTTTCCGGTTTGTTATATTTTTAATTAATTTTTTATTACGAATACATCCTATCTCTGCTGCTGCTTTCTTTTTCTGCTACTTCACTATATACCAACATATGTCCACAGTCGAGTTTCGCCTCTGACGTGGTTCACACGTTGAGTTACCGTGCTCTTCTATCCCTTCCCTTGCAAAGAGTTTCGCCTCTGGGGTGGTTAACACGTGTTACCGTGCTCTTTTGCTTTTTCCTCCTGATGAAGCCCCTTACAAAAGTGGGCGAAACGTTGAGGTCTTCGATCTCAATCATGACACGGTCCAATCCTGGAAGTCGTTTGCTACTTATATGTCCTCCCTTTAACTCTATTTCCCCCTGTCCCTTTTTTTGTTTCTGAGACAATTAAAATAGCTAATTTTGCTTTGTTAAATTCATATATTAGTTCCCTTTCTTTACCATTTAATCTCCTTCTCGGTATTCCATGTTGCCAATTTCCATTTACCATTATTTTACAGTTATGCTACTATTTACGTGAAATTTGGGAAAGTGTTTCAGGAATTAGTCATCAGTCTGTTTAGAGAATTTTAAGGAAACGGATTTCATTCATTTAAATATCAACTACACCAGCATGTTTATGACAATGATAATGCAAGACACCTTGATTTTTGTAATTGGTTATTACAGAAATAAAACAATGGTAAAAATTTTCACATATAATCTCACAAGAGCATTAATTCTTTCCGGAAATTTTTTGAATGCGTTCCAACGTCGTATTAATTTGCACGAGCGGGGTGCGAGGGCAAATTAGGACGTTGTTGGAATGCACGATAAATAATTTCCGGATATGAATTAATGCTCGAATGCAGATTCGGTAAGAAAATCGTAACGACACAAACCCTAAAAAGAAGCAATGTCTACCTACAAAAAATTTCCAAAAAATTTTGTTGTTGTCTGGGTTACGGCTCGTGAACTAATTTTTCTATTGGTCATTAATGAGTGTCGTACGATTTTCATTATAAAAATCTCTACTTTGATGAAACACGTTTTATGAATAATGGAATGTTCAACAGGAATAACCTTAGATGCTGGTAATTTTCAAGAGATATTTGCGTTTAACCGCTGGATGGGTATTTTGGGTACGCAAATAGTAGGCCCAATCTTTTTAAAGGCCAATTAACTGCCGACCGGTCCCTTGGTTTCCTTCAGAATCAAATTTGAGAGGATTTAGATGAATTACCATTAAATGTAAGAAACCAGATGTATTTTCAGCCCGCCCATAATGCTAGAGTAGTTGCTCAATACTTAAATAGGAACCAATGGACCTGTTATGTGGCCAGCTAGGTCACCTGACTTAACCGTATTAGACTTTTTCGTGTTTCCTCACTTAAAAAATATTGTATACTCAACACCACCGACTTGACAGGATTTACAAAATGGAGTCACAGCGGCAATAGCTACTATAACTCTTCAGCAACTTTATAACGTTGTGCGCAAGGTAATTCAAAGGGCCAGGTTATGTCAAGATGCTGATGGTGGCCATTTTGAGCAACACACATAAGTTTTGCAATACTATTCCAGATTAAGAATTTAGCATTTCTTAGTTTTTTCTAAAAGATACTGTTTTTGAAATAAAATGTTTTTTTTAGTTTCAAGAAATGATTCAAATGTTACTTACCTTTATTCTAATTTAATTTAAATTTAAACAAAAAACTGACAACCATTATTTAGAATAGAAAGTGATCGTCTTTATGTATTTCAAAATGTTGATTGAAAAAAATATTTTATTCGCAACCATATATGTAATAAGATCATTACTGACTTTTAAAAAGTTGAAAAATGAGCTATTCCCAACTTGTAACCTTCCAACCGGTCGGAAAAGTGATTGCCGGTTGGAAATGAATCCATTCCCGACCGCTAAGTAGGTAGGGACACTGGGAATCTCGTTGATCCATTCATGCGCGTCACAACCTGTCGTATCATAATATAATATTTTTTTCCAATTATTGTTTAGAATAAAGTGGTTGAGAATAAAATAGTATACATACCACTATGAAGTTTCATTCCTGTCTCGAGATAAAGTTCACCTCGACGTTACGCGTCTCGGTTAACTACTTAATCTCTCGACAGGAATGAAACTCTTTTCACCTCGGTATGTAATATACTATTGCTGTAGGTATATGACTATATTGTCAGTTATTGTATACAAATGTTCTATATATGAATTTTGTTAATGTTAAATGTCACTCAACGTTTATTGTTTCATGCAAATAAAAGATACAAATGAACGTCTTGTAATTTTTATTAATAAAAGTGAAACACCAGTTTTGCAGTGAAATATTAATACCAAAGTCAATCAGCCAAATCTGCTAAATTCTATAAAAAATGATTATCCTCCTAGTTCCTACAATAAACATTCATGGCATTAACTTAGTGTACTCAACAAAAAAATTGCTTTTTTTAACATGGTCCCACACTTTAGAACAGTACACTAACCAGTGCTTTTCGCTAGTGTTACTTAAAGGATACTTGGTAGCCCCCAATATATTTGAACGCAACTTTTTAATGAGATCCTCTAAGGGTGGATGGCCCTTATATAAATGCTCTGTAAAAAATAAAGTAAAAATTTAATCACACAAATTGAACAGTACAAACCTATATTTTCATTATACTCAGGAATAAGAAACAGATTCATTGGCTCCCCACAGTTACCAGGCGAGAGGCTGTTGATAATTCTACCAGAACCAATCCCCATGCCTGAGTCGATATGCATTTTGGTCTTGTTAAAAATATATTTGTACATCTAAACAGGAAAAAATTAAAAAGTGATCGTGCAGAATTTGATTCATACCTGTTGCATTTGCTTGAATTTTTTTGGGGAAAAGTCTTCCATCTGTGCCTTGTTATGGACTAGTATTAAATGTGGAAAGTGGTCTATCAGTTCGTCTTCTGGATTTGAAATTGTAGGCTTTAACATTTCAGCAGATTGAATGAATCTAGAAGGGTAAATTTGTAACTGCAGTCAAATGTAACTGTTTTTGTAGATATTACCGTAACACGTTGCTATCGAAAAACCAGTCTTGAACTAGAATCAGCACGTGGCAGATCGACATTAAAAATGCAGTCATTTGTAGGCCTTGAATTTCCCCGCTATTTTCCAGGGGTAAAAACTCAGTAACCATACTGGATACTTTTGCTTCACTACGTATGAAATCATCTAGAACGGCTACCGACATGAAAGGTTGGCAGTCCAGGAACATGATCTGTGTTTAAGGAATAATGTTATACAAGAAACATAACTCGCAAAATTTAACGTACTCTGTTATGCGTTACAAAAAAGTCAATACCATTTGTACCATTGGAATTACTTGCAATATCACTACCACTTTGAGGTTTAAAAATCACATCGTCGACCTTTGTTTTTCCCTCGTTTTCAGATACTTTTATATTCGTATCTGACAATATTTTAATGCTATCTACCTTTTCTAATTCAGAATATTTAAATATTGATTTTTTTAACTTATCGGTTATAACGTTATGAGCTAAAAGATTTAATATCGTGGACTTCCCAACGCTCTGTGTGCCAACCACACCAACTACAAGATAATCATCATTTTCCTGCAAGTAGTCTTGTATATTTTCTGTACAAATAATTCCTTCATCTAGTAGTTTGGCACATTTAGTCATTTCCTTTGGCCGATTCTGGACTCCAGCTAATGCAAAAAAAATTAAACAGATTCAGACACAAATGCAACAACCTTACAGTCAGCATGGGATGGTGTGGCAATAGTTATGGCTGGAGTTGCCTCGCCATCCTTTAAATTGCTTTTCGGAGAGACTGATCGATCTTCGGGATGATGCTCACGTGCCAGAATAGTCGTCTTTTTAATGCTTTTGGGCCTGTTTTCTGATTTATCCGATTCCTTAAGAGGCGAGCTTTTGCTGTTGAAAAATCGGCTACCAAAGTTATTGGAATCCCCCTGAGATATAAAAAAATAAATAAAAATTTTCAAGTTGATTTAAAACTTACTCTACTTGGAAACTTCTTTTTTCCGTAGTATTTGCTTCTATCGTAATCTGACATAGTTGTAGTTTTTTAAATCGATTCTAATGAACGTTTTGTATCTGTGCTGATTTAAACTGTTCTAATTGAGGTTATGTTTGTCTAAATGTCAAACAGTTGGGTGACGTTTGGATGTGGCTCTTGTAGCGCACTTGGAATTTTAATCGGGAATAAATTATAGCTTTGACGGTTTACTACGGAATTAATATAAATTGTACGCTTTGTGTTTATAACCAATTGTATGCTACTAATAAATTAATTTCTGGTTGATATTGTAAAGATGTAAAACCGTTGTCGAGTAAAGAGTAGGTAATTAACTGTCGGCATTGTAATGCAGTGTGAATGTTCTCGAGAATCTGGCTATTATTATTATTACTTACCTATAACGAAGATAAAATTGGCAAAACTGCTTTTTTTAAATGATTATAAAATTTATTTTTTTGTATTCGCTCCACAAACTGGTTACTTTGGAAACTGTCTAGGATCCTCAAAATAGCCATTTAGAGGCCTTGTACTTAAAGTCGTCATGGCAACATTTTAGCGGACTCAAACATTAGTTGCCATGACGACTTTAAGTACAAGGCCTCTAAATGGCCATTTTGAGGATCCTAGACAGTTTCCAAAGTAACCAGTTTGGGGAGCGAAAAATACATTTTCGCGCGGCCTCCTAATATAATGCCGCGTTAATGGTAATTGAAACTTCATATTATAATGTTTGGAGAGCTAATACAAAAAAACGTTGTATGCAACACGTCCTCAAATGGCTTTAGAGGACTCATCTTCATATTACGGACTCGGCTGCGCTTCGCTTCGCCTCGTCCGGAAACATTACGACTCGTCCCCTAAAGCCTTGCTTTGAGGACTAGTTACATAAAGTACTATTCTTCGTGTTTTTCTGTAAACAACTTGTGTCATTTTGACATTTAAAATTAAATTGTCAGCTTTTCTTTGTTTGAAAATGAATATGAGTAAAAAACGGAATCTTTTAAAATTTAATGCAAAGAAAGCAATTCTGAAGTGTGCAGAGAAACTGTTAGATCTGCAGCCTAACAGGCCAGAAGAAAAAGTTTACGAACGATTACCTAACAACAAAACTCCTTTAATGCCATATTTTGAATTTCCCATCAATTTTTAGTTCTAAAAAGTTACTAAAACAAATACGACCAACATATTTTTTTAAAGGAATCCAAGTAATGCCAACATAAACCGTAAATTCTTTGACCTTCAAAATTTTTATAGGAAAAAAACGTACTTTACCTGTACTTTAATGAGATTCATTAAGCTATAATTTTTTTTATAAAATACAATTACAACCAATATTCGGTTAATATCAAATATTGCCCTGCTCATTTGACAGACTTAAAAGGTATCAATTTTGAAAATTCATAGTTACTGTTAAATTTCTAAAGTTTGTACGATAATGAGAGTAAAACACAAGTGTCCCAAACAATTTATTACCCGTAAAATCAGCAAAGGCATATGAAAAATTATACTCTCAGTTTATGAATTCGAGGTACAAAAATAAGATTAGTAGCTTTTTAGAAAAAGCTTTAGTTGTTTATTTTGATGAGTTTATAGTTTACGCGTTTACGGACATATCATTCAATTTTGAAATCTACATTATCTATTAAACATAACGAACCCGTAAAAAGAGGTGCCATTAAGCGATTTCCCTTTTGGTATTCTTTGTCAACAGTTAAAGTCATCAAGGGGAAATTCAAGTTTCATAAATAATGAAAAATATATCATAACTAGAGCTAGGATAGTTAGGCAAATTGCCTTTTTTAGTAAATGGAAGGATAAAAGGCAGACCCAATTTTAAATCTGTTTTAGAATGCGTGAAATTCAAAAATGCAAATTTGATTTTGCCTTTTGCGTCTTTTTAAGGATTCTGCCTTTTTTGAGGAATTTCCTATTTTTCTTGCCTTTTGGTGCCTTTTATGATATATTAAATTAGAATTTTAAGAAATTTAGTTCTTACATTTTCAATTTAAAAAGAATGTACTAGCAATTTTCCAAGAAAGTGCAGATTTTAAATTTCTGAAATAAATTGTGAAAAGTATTATTCCCAAGCACTTACAGGTAAGAGGTTTAGTGGGTTTAACCCTATATTGTTATGGGCTGAAAATTTCTCAGAAGGATTATTTTCTTGAGATTAATTTTAATGAGGGTACCAGTATTGTCGAGAGAAAGTTTTCTACTGAATCAGCCAGTTTGTCACAATTTTTGAATGTGTTAACATTGTGATTTGTGAAGTGCATCGATTGTATTTCTCAGTTAAACTTCTTTTAATTTTGCATTTTTTTATTTTTGCCTTTTTTTACTTTATTTTTGCCTTTTTTACTTTATTTTTGCCTTTTTAGTGCTTTTTTAAATCTTTTATTTTGCCTTTTTGCCTGCCTTTTTCGAGACTTTATTTTGCCTAACTATCCTAGCTTTAATCATAACCAATCAGATTTTAATTCATTTACTATTCTTCGTGCTAGATCCAAAGCAGTCATTAATGATGATTATAAAAGTTACATAAATTCTATCCAAACGAAAATATAAGTTTTGGACGTTTGTTTCAAATGAAAAAATCTGTAGTAAGCGTTCAGAAGCAAAATTACATATGAAAGTAATACATCTTCTGATGGACAACAAATAACAAATTTGTTCGTGGATTTTTTAAATTCTGTATTTGTCACTTCTCAGCTGTCTATATTGATTCAAAAACCAAATTGCTCTTCAAATTTATATGTATATAGTGTTACATTTTTACCTTCGGGCTATTTAAAAATTATACGACGCTTCTTGCATTAAACATTTATTTACAACGAGTAATTATTATTATTTACAAACACACGAATTACTTAAACTACGAACTATTTTTAACAACGATACACTATTTATTTATATGCGCTGGATTAAACATTAATTAATTTATGTGGTTATTTATTCACGACTTAAACATTAAGGATTTATACAGTGTGTCCAAGATAAGGAGGGCCAGTATGGGGATCTCGGTAATGGTAAGAGATACAAATTTGGTTAAATGGGAAGAAAGTTGCGCAATTAAAGGACTAAAAAAATGACGTCTAGAAATCCTTGATATCATTTTTCGTTTTTGAATTATCTAAAAAAAAACGAATTTTTGGATTTTCTTTTTAATTTTTTTCTGGCGTTAATATTAAAGTTAGAGCGAAACTGATTAAACTTCTTCATAGCAACTTTTAGTGTACTTAATGATTACGTTATCAATTTTTTTATCCGACGTTTCGTCTTCGAGAAACCATCATCAACTTCATTTTTTTAAATACGGTCCTGGTTTTTTGATGCAAAATTTGCAAAGCCCTTGTTACTCTAAACTCAACAATATGCCACATATTATGGTTTAATTACGTTTCGAGCTTTTTTCTGATCATCATCAGATTTTTTTTTAGATACGGACCTGCATTTCTCATAATTTTGTAAAAATAAGCTCATACAGTAAGTTAGGCCTTTTTAAATGCCGTTATAATATTAAAATGCACATCATAATGTCATAATTCTGATACATTAATTTAATAAGCAACCAATAACTATTAACAATAAACAACAAATAAATGAACAAAAGATAGGCAGAAAGAATGAGAAAACGAACCTTGAAACAATGTAATAGGTATTTAACGTTTTGAAATAGAAGAAGAACTTAGAAGATTGGTTCTTGAAGCCTTTCAAAGTATAACGCCAGTATTGCTGAATAATGTTTTAGATTCTACAGTTAGATGTTATTTATGCATAGAGAATGATGGCAACCTTTTTGAATACCTTCAGTAAATTTAATACCTATTAAATGGTTTCGATATTCGTTTTGTTATTCTTTCTGTCTATATTTTGTTCATTTCTTCTTTGTTTATTGTTAATAGTTATTGGTTGGTTATTAAATTAATGTATCAGAATTATGACATTATGATGTGCATTTTAATATTTTAACGGCATTTAAAAAGGCCTAACTTACTGTATGAGCTTATTTTTACAAAATTATGAGAAATGCAGGTCCGTATCTAAAAAAAAATCTGATGATCAGAAAAAAGCTCGAAACGTAATTAAACCATAATATGTGGCACATTGTTGAGTTTAGAGTAACTAGGGCTTTGCAAATTTTGCATCAAAAAACCAGGACCGTATTTAAAAAAATGAAGTTGATGATGGTTTCTCGAAGACGAAACGTCGGATAAAAAAATTGATAACGTAATCATTAAGTACACTAAAAGTTGCTATGAAGAAGTTTAATCAGTTTCGCTCTAACTTTAATATTAACGCCAGAAAAAAATTTAAAAAAAAATCCAAAAATTCGTTTTTTTTTAGATAATTCAAAAACGAAAAATGATATCAAGGATTTCTAGACGTCATTTTTTTAGTCCTTTAATTGCGCAACTTTCTTCCCATTTAACCAAATTTGTATCTCTTACCATTACCGAGATCCCCATACTGGCCCTCCTTATCTTGGACACACTGTATAGTTATATATACGGGTTCATTTATATTACGCGCTTCGAGTCTGATGAGAACTGCCGGAGAACTGAACTGTCTATCCGGCGGCGCGTATTTATATGGCCGAATAATTTCCTTCTAGAACAATCCAGACTTCGCTCGTATGTTCCGGCATTCGCGTGTGTTGACCTTGAGCGCGTTCCCGAAAGCGTGAGTCATCCCTTGCATCTGGCTGCTAGGTCGCTTCTCGAGGCGTCTGGAACATGACTCACCTGTCCGCAGCTGGCTCCAAGACCGTCTCGGCGGCCGTGACTCATAAGTCTGCAGCTGCTTGATCGCCAGGCAGTTACAATAGCAATTTACTTAGGTATCTCTAAAACCGAAATTGAAAATAAATTGTCATCACTAGACACGCGTAAATCTCCCTGGCCTGATAATATTCCGCCTTTATTTATAAAAAAAGTGTTTTGGACACTTGGTAACCGCTACATGTAATTTTTAACAAATATTTGGCTGAAAGTAATTTTTTCTCGATTTGGAAAACTTCATATATAGTTCCAATATTTAAATTAGGCAACCGATCATTAGTTAACAATTATAGACCTATAGCTACACTATCGGTTTCGGAAATTTTTTTGAATCTTTAGTTCTAGATTATTTATTTTTCTCGTTACGAAAATATATGATTCCCAGCAACATGGTTTTATCCAAAATAAATCTACTGAAACCAATTTGCGAATTTACTCGGAATTTCTGGTCAGATCACTTCCATACTTATAACTAAACTTGCTGAGCCTCCCAGTTTTCCGTTATGTTTGGAAAATTCCTGGTTGCAAGCTCGATTGAGTGGACTGTATGGATTTATTCTTCACTAAATTATACACTCGTTGAAAGCAAAGTAGGTAATTTATTCGCAATAAAGTAGTACACAAACATTGAACATTTAAACAAAGAATTAGAGTTTCTCGGAGTGGACCTGCCCGCGTGCAGTCAGTTTGACAGACGGAGCGTAAGTGGTGAGGGCAGTCGCGTCCAAGAAGGGCTGAAATGCGCATAGTACAACGCACAACTACAAGCGAAGCGCCAAAATTTATGAAACACTTAACACTGGTGTGCACGGAAGCCTTCTGATAAATGTTTTTCTGTCAAAATCATTCGGATGTTTAGCAGTTGCTCAGGGGTCACACATTGGACCTTTACTGTTTAACATTTATATAAATGACATATCAAGTTGTTTTAAATTTTCTAATTTTATTTTATTTGCAGGCCTATTCAAAAATATATACAAGAACTCTTTTGGACGTCTTCAGGAAGATTTGAATAGACTAAGTAATTATTGTAATGTTAATAAATTATCTTTAAACATTGAGAAATGTTCAATAATAACTTTCACCTACAATTATCACTCGATTTACTACGATTATCAATTACACCTCCCCCCAGCACTGAGTGTCCAAACTCACACATAAACGATTAATTTGACAAAGACACAGCTGTCTGGCCGCACAAAGTGTTAGTTCACTGCGTTATATTTTAAACAGAGTGTACTCTGGCATTATTTAGTAATTTGGCAAAAAACACAGTTGGCTTGCAGTACAAAATGTTAATTCACAACGTTATATTTTAAACAGACTGTACTCTGGCATTATTTAGTAATTTGGCAAACGAACATAGCTTATTACACAATTGGTACCTGTTCATCGGCTCAGCCTGCAACTGCGGTGGCATTCCTGCAGTGTCTGTGATTAGCTCGCACTTGGGTATGTGTGATAAAGGTCGAAAGACGACGGAGTCCTCTGGGAACCTCTATGAAGAGCGATATGCGTCACGGGCAGCCTCGGTCATCACGCCTAATAGCGTAACCGTTGTTTGGGAAATTTCACGAACTGGATCCCGCCTACAAACATCAGCGGAAGCTTGGTTTGACAAACCCCATAAAGACGGAACTCCCACAACGCTGTGCTACGGGAATCTCCAACTCACGCGTACGAGTGCACCACGACTTGACTAAACAGCGTCTCGCTACTGACTGCCTTGAGAAAAACACGCTCAATGAAAACACTCTGCTGTAACAGCACCTTCGGAAAAGTGAAGCGCTCCCGCGCAAAGCGCAGGGACACCTCACAAAATCGCACTATCAACCGCTCTGGTCGACGGCCTGGGACTTAATGCCTCGAGAAAACGCGTTCGTGAATACAGCTGTGTCTGGCCAGATCTACGCCGGCCAATCATGGCACAGAGCGCGACACAATCGCTGCACGCGGGCGAATCTAACAGAGGCTGTCCTTGTTGCTCCCGCGGGCTGAATTTTAACTAACTGGAAATCAACGCGCTTACAACTGCTGGAGTATGCAGGTACAAGGAATACAGTGAAAGGGGTGTACAAAATGTATGAATTAGAAACAGCGGTACCAGGAATGTACAAAGTTGGGAAAGGCTATGCCTGATGCTAAATTTGCAGTTTTCTGCGATGGGCTTTAAGTAGTTAATTGAATTACATACTAAGAGCTAGAAAATGGCCTCACAATGTACCTAAGTAATCAATTGAATTACGCATCAGCTGTATGGAACCCATAATATTTTATTTATATAAATAGAATGGAAAGTATTAAAAAATATATTTTTTATGTGAAATTTAATCATAATGCTTCTAATTACAAAAGCGTTGTAACTATTATCATTTATTACCTCTTAAAGACGTTACAACTTTCCATGACAAATTAGTATTATATGTATAACATTTTAAATGAGTTTATAGATGATATTATTATTTAATCTAAATGTTGTTTTTCGCAATATAAGGGATTCTCCATTGCTTCGTCAGTCGTTTAGTAAAACTAACTCGGCTTCTAACTCACCAGTATCAAGGCTCGCTATATCATTTAATGTTTATTGTAAACATTTAGATTATGTTACTGCCTACATTTAAGTCTGCTCTGAGGCAGTTGCTGCGCTAATCGCTACCACACTGTATTACAGTATTTCATTTACTTAGTGTTCTTTTGTTTTATGTTGCTCTGAATTGTTCATAATTTATTTTCTTTGTTTATGTTCAAAAATAATGTATATGTTTAATTTTTGTTTTATTACTTGTACAACATTATTAATAATTTTACGTTTCTTTATTATTCTATGCAAAGTGGACATAGCTCTCCTTAATCCTTAATGAAAAAAAATATGAAGGATATAAAACCAAAAAATCAAAAATCTTTTCTACAAATGGCGCAAAGCAATTTATTGGTGAAACCCCAGATCTTAAATATTTATGTGCAAGGTAACTAAATCTTAGCTTTCAATGTAATGTAGGTATATGAAAAACTGTGGTTTTCCATAGGTGACATGTATCTTTGGTATTGTATGAGCTGCATGAGCTACACAAGTTGGAATTCAGATAGGTATATGAATGATTTTACATCAACTCTTTTAGTCACAATTAAAGAGACAAAAACAAAAACGACGCCAAAATTCACAGTTACGGGAAAGTATAGTATGAACAAAAAGACAGTTCATCAAAGATACCTATGAAATTTTGAAGTGATGTGTATTACAACACCAGAAAATCATACCTAATCCTTGTCACTGACATTTTATAGACAGTGTTTGGCACTGGCTAATATCGCAACGTGATCATGATCATGATCAAGACTTCCCGTAATAAACGCAACGCAAATATTTCCAAAGCCTGGAGAAGAAGAAAAACCAGAAGATCATAACCCCACTCTGTAACAAACGTCAAATGACAGCTTCATATTTTCTGGTGTTATAATACACACGAGTTCAAAATTCCAAAGCCATTGGTTGATGCTGATGGTGACATCACGTCACTTAAACCTCACGGTGGATGGAAATCCACAGCGGTGGTTGAAAATCATATTGACGAATAAATTCTAAATAAAGTCAACGTAGCTAATTGAATTGAATATAACGAAACCAACAATTCAATAATAACATTACTCCATCACCAACAATGGCATCTACCAATATTGATATTGTCACAAAATTACCAGAAGTCCGCAGTTGCAGTTTAATAATTGTAGCATCAGTAATATACCTAACTAGAAATGAAAAAGAATAATTCTAAACATTTTTTTGTGTTAAATGTTGATTTTCTGATATTTCTCTGTTCTCATAATTTCATTATACATGTAACAAATTTTGAAAATAATGTGCTTATGTTTCATTATTATGACCAGTAGAAAAAATAGGGTATGCAACTCACATTTAATGGCTATTAAAACACTCATAATCATTACGACATGAGCCTCGTAATTCTCATACTCGTGTCTTAATGGCTATCATTAAATGCTCAATGCATAATATACTAATTAGAAACTCAAATATTCATTGGAAAACGCATAGCAATGTTGTGGGGATCCAAGTGCGCCATATAACAAATCAAATAAAGCGCGTGTCAATAGCCACTATCTCCTTGTTTGCACAATCACATAACCTCATGCGTATCTATTGTCAAGAAGGTACGTAGCATGGTTTGGGACTTCAGAAAATTAGATAAATGCACTTGGAAAGTAAATTCCAGGAATTACCATTCACAATGGTAATAGATAAGGACCAGTCTATAATCTTGTTTGCAAGAGTTCGGTTAGTATAAGCAAAAAATGTTGGGAAATAAGCGGATTGCCTGCTGGATGTCCGATAAAAAGTTGCAAAAAATCAAATGGGCTGAATTTGAGCGCGTTTGCAGCAGCTATGGGTACGAGCTGTTCAAAGTAAGTGGAAGCAGCAGGTAGAAACGCGCGTTAAATTGTGGTTTTGCAGCTGGATTTGGAACCTGGGCTGGAAGAGCAGGGCTGCTTCTCCGTGTTCGTGCATAAATTAACCGACATTATAGCCCTCGCCAATCAAGGCGATGTGAAGGTAAACTGAACCAATGCTTAGCCTAAAGAACTCTAATCGTAGTGCTTGCAGAGCATAAACACAATTAATCTGGTGGAAAATTACATATCGACACATCCAGAGGTAGTAGTTATTGACCCAATTCCAAACGTGCGTCAATTGCTTGATAGGTATAGTTCTTATAGCATTATCCATGCGACTGACTTACACAAGTATGGGGTTTTCACGCCCAATTTCTGTGAAATAACCACCAACAACAACCAAAAGACTGAAGAACAGTTGAGAACTGCTAACGTTACATACCCGTTTATCTGCAAGCCATTGCTGGGACATGGCTCAAAGAAAGCTCACGAGATGCTTATCGTATTTAATGAAGAGAACTTGAAAGACTGTAAGCCACCATGTGTTGCACAGACCTTTATTAATCACAATGCCGTCTTATACAAGATATTTATAGTGGGTGAACAGTACTCGTTTGTAGAAAGACCTTCTTTGAAAAATTTCCACGCTAGCGACCAAAGTACAATATTTTTTGACAGCAGTGACGTCTCTAAAGCCGATTCCCAAAGCAGCCTGTCTGTGCTGGATCCGGAAGATGAAGCCATTCCACGGTCAAAGCCTGACCCCACAGTTTTGGAGAAAATTGCGTCTACGTTAAGGAAGGCCTTCGGAATGGATTTGTTAGGAGTGGATGTGGTTATTGAGAATTATACAGGGAAATATGCGATAATAGATGTGAATGCCTATCCAGGGTATGATGGTTTTCCCAACTTTTTTCATGCGTTGCTGGAGTGCATTACTAGCAGGGTTTGCTTGAATGCCGAAAGACAGAAGGGTTTAAATATTATTAATATGAGTTAAACATGTGTTCAGATTTTTTTTAATAGCAGTGTTGCCAGATTTAAAGACGCTCCTGTAATACTGGTGTCCATTTAGTATTCCGTTCTTTGATTATAACTTTATCGTTACCAATATAATGAATGCAATTAATGAGGCATACTCTAAAATTAGTCTAAAAAATTGAGGTACATAAATAGATATTTATGTATTTAGTGTGTAAAGAGAGCCATTTTGGTATGAGGATGCGAGTTTCGTGCCGAGCGGTAGCGAGGCGCGAAAAAGCAACCGAATACCAAATGGCTCTTTACACTCGAAATACATACAAAAATTTTTCTACGGTCCTAAATAAATAACAAAATTGTTAAATAATTGAAATTTCGATACACACCATTTGATGAAGTCGTTGTACCGCCGTTCATAAAGGCCGCGCGATTTGGCCGGCAACAACACTCGTTGGTTGCTGTCTGGGTCGATTCAAATACTGCAGGCGGGGTGTAATTACCTTCAGATTTCATCTTCAACTTCACAAAAACTCACAAACTCAATAAATCTGTTGCGTGATGATGGACGCACCGTGATGCAATTGTCAATAATTTTAGCCAGTTCCAGAAAAATGACGAATTAAATTAATAATCAGGTTAGCCATGATGATGCGTAAAGTAAAATGAAGTGACGCGATTATTTCATTAAGACATTGTTTACTTGGTTGCGATGCTAAAATGGTTACTAGGGAAAAAATTTGTGAATCGCTAACTTTTCGCATTGACAGTGAGCGCTTAATAGTCAGTTTTAAAGGTGACCGTAGAAAAAGTGTATTTTTTAAAATGAAACAAACCCTGTATTATTTTAGGTATTTCGTTGCAAGTGAAACTTCTTTGGGTACTGTGTTCTATCAAAATATTGTTTTTCCCTTATATGCAGTGTTGTCAAGTTATGAATTTTTAAGAGTATGTTTTGGTTGATATCAACCGTTTCTTCATACTTCGTAAAATTTAGGTAATGTCTAAGCTGCTGGTGTGGGAACTAAAATGTTTTATGCAGGCTGTTCAAAATAATTTTGTTTAAATCAAATTCTATAAGTATAAAACCTTCAGAATTCCGATTTTTTTCTCAAAATTCTGACACAACCACTTACAATTCTAACATTTTATCGCAATGCTATGTCATGTATTCTAAAATTCTGATTTTATTTATATTGACATAAGCCGTGTGGCTTAAAAAAGTTCCGCAAAGGAAACACTGAGCCCATCAATGAAGTTCAGCCTTCTCTAACAAACAAAGACGCCCTGAGACAATTAATTGCCCATTCAAAATTTACAGTTGATGAAGAAAATGGATTTTTCCAGTCGGCTGCCTCGAATGGATTCTCATGATTTAATAATTACCATGTTATGCACAAAGACTTATGGGACAACCTAATAGGTAATTGCTACTTTAATTTGTTAATCTTATTCTAATTCTAAAGGTACTAGATTTAGAAAACGTATCAAGTGGTGACAAAAATTAAACAATTATAAAGTAGAAGATAAAAACGTAGTTATTGAACGAATACCTACACTTTTAGTGGCCATTCAGCGGGACCTAATGCAATTTAATAAAAAATAAAACAAAAAATTTACAAATAGTCGATTATAACACACCTTGTCGTGTTATCCGGCTTGCAGAAAAATGTTGCTTTACATTGCGTTAAAATTGCGGTGGGGTATCATCCAGCTGTAGCCATATTGATTTGTTATATAAAGTTGCGAAGGTGCTGAATCAATTCTGGAAAGTCGTTTCCTAAAAAGTTAAAAATATTTATTTCCGTTGATCGTTGATGAGTTTCGTTAATGCATACAAAATCGTTCATTAATAGCCCTTATTAATGCATGATTTTTGTATTTGCTAAACTCGTTTATTAATTTTTATTTTTGTACTTAGCCATCAGCCGTTAGGCCAATTATAGGCGTCGCTGTACATTTTATGGGGACTTCCAACCTCACTTTTGTAAAAACAGTTGAAATGCAGCAACTTTTTTAGCAGTATGTTGCACTGAATCATCATGCTACATAATTCAAAATTAAATTGAAACTGCTCATCTTGACGAGAGGTGGTTGCAATAGATTCTTGTACAGTCTGTTGTTTGTTTTTTGACGCTTCAAATTTCTCTTTTCGTTGTATGTGCAAAGCTGTTTTCACACGATGAAGTACATTGTACTTCTTGTCACATTGAATCTAAAAAATATTGCTTTTAATTTCTAATGTATTTACCAACAGTAAGTTACTTACGGTTTTTATGCAAGCTCTACAAGATATTTTGTTGTTTTTACTTCTGAGTTAGGGGAAACCCCTAATCGACTCATCTGGCGTTTTTTATTTAGGTTAACACAGCATGTACATACTCGTCGACAGTTCCAGTAAGACTGTTGCATTAGCATTTTTTATTTTAATGTGACATGTTATTTGTTTTGACGGCTAATTCATGGTCAAGTGTGCACAATTTATTAAGGGATACGATACGATTTAAAAAAACAGCGTTAAACATGCGAACTATTTTGAATATGCATAAAACGGTAAAAATATGTTAAATTAAGTACAACTTTTGTAATTATTAAAACAGTATACTTTAAAAAAGGGAAAAAAGCGTTAAATATGCATATTAAATTAAATACGCGTAAAACCACAAAATAAGTCAAAAAAGCATAAAAAATATATGTCAAATAATTCAAATTTTCCAGCTAGTGACATTATCAAAAGTTCTGAGATGCTATTAACCATTACAAAAAGCATAAAAGCTAGAAATCCGCTCTCTAGTCATGATGTTATTATGACATCCGGGACCAACTATTTCCGTGGCGCCGAGAGAAGCAGCCGTGAAACTCCCATCCAAGTTCTGACCAGGAAGAGCGTTGCTTAACTCTACTGATCGTACGTGAACACTTGTTCAAGCTACACCACCCGGTACCCTATACTCCTATACTCTGTTCACATCTTTTTGGCATGAAGGTTGGCCATGACAGTTTCACCAATTTAGCTGTGGAACTTACTAATTTTTATGTATGTATCCAGTTTCAGTAATTGTGTAATTAACAACATTTTTAATTAAACACATGGAAGGTCTTACGATACTTGAGATTTTAAATATAATACCACAAGTGGTGTGATTATCATCGGTGATATTTTCGAATTGAAAGCGAGGTGCGAATTCAACGAGTCCGAATGATGAGTTGAATTTGCTCCTTCAGTTGAGTGATGAGAAATATCACCGATTACTAATCATACTGCTAGTTGTATTTAGTGAGAGAATACAATGAATTATGTTGGTGGCACTGTAAGTCTATGTCAAATTTGATGTTAGCAGGTTAGGTTTTGCGTCAGTTTTGTCACTTTTGCATAGCAACAGACCACAATAAGGCGATACGAATTTTTCTTTTGTATCACCGCTGTGGTACACATGTATACAAGGGTTTTTATGCTTCCAATTAGTTTAAAAAGGGTCATGTGATTAATGAACTGTATTCACAAAGTAAGAAGTCCATCTGGCAACAATATTCTGTTCTGTCAAATGACAGTAAATTTCTTGGAGGTTATGCAGGTTATACAACAAAATAAAAATTACGGTTCTGTTCATGCGCAACATAACAACAAAAATCCAAGGCCACCCTTCATGCAAAAAAGGAGTGAACGAATTTTATCTCATCTACTTCATCGTTTTCTCTTTGCCCACTCCTAGCCATAAGCCTTTCCATGCTTTTCGAGTAAAACATAACAACATCAAGTGGTTGAGTCAAATTAGTTCAATTTGGCGACAGAAAACAAAACTAGCTCGTTTTCTTCACATAATTCAATGACTATACAACAGATGGCTACATAAATTACCTCCAAAAATTATCCTTGACGCCGGTTGCTTCTTTAAAAAACGGGAGGGCAATAGAAATGAATCGCTTTTCGAATAATGGCTGGTCGAAGGAACCACTTTCTTCCATAAGAGTGCCTTTTGGTCCATTTGCCAACCAAGTATCATAGAGATGTTTGCCTTTATAAACAATAAAAGAGGTAACAGAGTACCCACACCGCTTGCTGTAAACATTACTGATGAGTTTCGTTTTGAGTAGTATGTTGGCGGCACTGTCTGTCTGTCAAATTCGAGGTTAGCAGGTTAGATTTTGTGTCAGTTTCTGTCAAAATTTGTTTTATTTTCATTTACTGTTAGTCCTCTCTCTTCTGCTGCTTGCTTCAGTTGTGTAAATGTCTCGCATAGTGCTCTTACATTTCTTGCAATAATCACCACATCGTCAGCATAAGCAATGATTTGTATCTGTTTGATCATTATTGTTCCTTGTCCACCTACTTTTCTTATGATGTTTTCTAATACAACATTAAATAGTGTTGCCAACAACGAGTCACCTTGGCATACTCTAGTGTTAATTACAATTCTCTCAGTTGTCCCTTCTGCCGTTCCGATCATTGTCGTGGATCTCTCTAATGTCATTTGTATTAGTTTTATCAGTTTAGATGGTATCTGTAGATTTTTCATGTCCTTAAATAAACTGTTTCTGTTAATTTGATCAAACGCTTGTTTGAAGTCAATGAATAGTATGTGCGCGTCTTTATTATATTCATGGCATTTTTCTGTAATCTGCTGCAGGACATGTATAGCGTCGTTTGTAGATCTTCCAGGCCGAAATCCGTATTGGTAGTCCCCCATGTGTAGTTCGGTATATTCCACTAATCGCCGTTGAATAAGTGTGGTTAGTATTTTATATGCCACATTTAGCAGCGTAATTCCCCTGTAGTTGCTACACTCTTCCGGGTCACCCTTTTTTAGTATCGGCACCACAACTCCGTTTCTCCACTCCTTGGGCATTTTCTCTCTTCTCCATATCTCCTTTATTAGTCTGTATAATCTTTCATGTAGTTTCTCTCCGCCCAGTTTTATCATTTCAATCTTATCGCCTCCTGGTGCTTTGCCATTTCTTATTTTTTTAATAGCTTGATTAAACTTTTCCTCTGATGGTTCAATCATTGTTTCCTCTCCCTCTATCGTTATTGCCTCTTCTATTTGTGCATCATTATTTTCATCATTTAGTAATTTTGAGAAGTATTCCATCCATCGTTTCTTTATCTTCTCCTTGTCACATTCTGTATTCCCTGCTTCGTTTTTTATCCCTCTTGTCTTTATTTTACACCCCGTTTTCTGTTTCTTTATGTTTTTATACATATTTCTTAAGTTGCTGTTTCTACTGTTTTCTTCAATTTCTTCCATTGCATTATTTATCCATTCCCTCTTTCTTTCTCTACATATTCTGGTTACTTGTTTCTTCAACTCGGTATAATTTTCCATATCTTCTTTGTTTGCAGTTGGTAACCATTTTACTCTTGCTTCTTTCTTTTGTTTAACCGCTTCTTCGCATTCCTCATTGAACCGTTCCTTTCCTCTTACTATTCTCTTAAAGGGGACAATACTCTACTATATATTTTGTATAGTTCTGGTGCTAACGGTATTTCTCGGTTCTTTGTGAACTCAAATATATACATAGTGGAACTAATGATAACAATAAAAATTACTTTCAGTCATTGATGCTGGTAATCACAAGACATCAACATCTTCAACACACACAAAAATACAACATTTACGATCAACACATGTTACAAATTGTTTCTCCATAAATTTCTGGGCATACGCATATGCGACACTAAAAGACAGTTTTCTAATTAGATAAATCATACTTATGAAGTCTTGCTGACAATAACTTGTATTGAACTTCTGCGATAATCTTTTAAAAATGTGCTAAAACTTGTAGTACGTAAAATTTGGAGATAAAAAATATCTGCTTTTATGTCAAGTGAAAGTAGGGTAGCTAGTGGCCCCAATATATAGATCTAATTTCGGTTAGATGACGATTTGAGAAAATTAGTGAAACTACACCATGCTAAGTTTGAATTTGATCCGATAAATGGTTTTTAAGTTGTGAAAAAAATCTGGGACGTGTAACTGTTCAAGGGTGCATTTTTTATGCCTATTTTGATGAGAACACTATCCCTCTTAACGGTTTCGTCTTCTTTTCTGTATACCCTGTATATGCGTTCTTGCATTATAATATCGGGTGATCAAATAAATGTCACCTCTAGTGTGCTGTGTCTCCATGATGTTTATATGGAGCCTCAGCACAGTACTACAACGATATGTTGTAATTGTGCATTTAAATCATTTTAATTGTGGAACTTTATTTACATTTGTAATTAAAACTCAGTAACTAGAGAGCATTTAAGAAGTTTTTTAATTCCAATTTGGCAACACACTATTTTAAAGTTAATATTTTTGAATTATTAGGGAGTTATACTTCAAAGACGGAATGCTGTGTACTGTATTAGACACACTATAATCCATTTTATTACACGAGGTGTAATTTCTACTTCTAGATATATTTTGCCCTATACAGCAACTATTGAGCAAATAACTATTTGTGCAACAAGTGCTAAAAGTGTTTTTTCTACGACCTGAAATGTACTGTTATTAATCCATAAATGTCGATTTAACAAAAGTTTACATATATGACAGTTATAATTTATGTCATAGTAAAGAGATGGCCGTGACGGCGCAAGTGACTGTTTCTGCAGCCGGTAGTTGTCAAATTTAGTTATCAAAGGTAATTATAATAGTACACATTTCACCTTATTCATAACATAATGCTTTAATTATTTAAAAAACACTTTACCTCTAACAAAAGAAGTAACTAGAATAACTCACTTCCAGTTGAAAATACTAAATTCAAAACCAGCTGACTTCACTTTTAGCACGCTGATGTATAAAGCGTCATTTTTAGTTCAACAAGCTAGTGCTAAAAGGCCTACTTTTAGTAGTGGTCGTAGAAAAAATATTTTATTCTCGTTAAGTGCCAGGTCTAACGTTTGCTGGTTTTAATACGATACAACTTCAATTGAAATAAGGCTGAATTACGAAGATTCATGACACTAAGTCTGTACTTTCCTACTTTTACTATGCGTTATTATATAGAATTTTTTATATTATAGATTTGTGTAGTATTGTAGTACCGATTAGCCGATTACTGAGATTACTCAATTACAATGTAGCACATAAGTTAAGTACAAATAGCAATCATAAGCTAATCGCAGGTATTATAGTGTATAGTATTTGAATAAATTTCCCTTAAGCATTTAATGGAGTATTTAATAGAAATATTATGTTTATGCAAGATTATATTGTTTATGTTGGATTTATGTTTAAAAATAATGTGTAAAAAGGCGCATGTGCATGGACATATTTTAGAACCAAAGGTATTAATTTAATGTACTTATAATTTGTAAATAAACAATAGATTTTATTTTAGATATTTGTTTATACGAGGACAGTTCTGTTAATTGTTAGTTATAAGATAAATATCGACTTTTAAAGAAAATAACTTGTTTTTCAAAATATTTCTCCTACGCCAGAATATATCTATTCATTCTCTAAAACCACTTTTCAAAACAACAGAGTTTTGTTTTTGGAAATTTAACAACCGCCGCATTTGCATCGGAAAATTTAACGAGGAAAAAAACAAATTGCTGGGGTCAAGATCTGGATTTTATGGATGGTGAGTGACCAGCTGGGCTCCAGATTCATCTAAGAAATTGAAAGTTCTTGCATCTGTATACAGTTAGAGTTCTACGAACGTCAAAAGGAATTAATGTAGTTGGACCACTTTTACTTCAACCAATTTTTGCCTTACTTTCAAAAACGGGGTTGTAATTATACATCCAAGGCTCATCACCTATAACAATATTTAACATGTTTTAAAGATCATCAATTGAACTTTTCTAACACAAATCTGCATCAGTCTACCCGTATTTAGGAATACTGACTTATCAGCTTCCTCAGACCCAGCTGTCGGATAAAATGTTATCTACTGCTGATGATCTGATGTCTAGTGTGTGTTGCATCTCTGAGTTATATTCTGATTTTCCTTAAGTAGCTTTTCGGAAGCTATTGGAGGTTGTTCAGGTCTCAGTTCATCTTCTAACATACACTGCCCGCATTCATATTTTAAAATCATAGAAAATAATTATATAATCGAAAAGTACAACAATCAAATGTTTTTGTTTGTATTGGTATCCATGGCATGCTACTAACGATTAACTGAACAGTTCTCGCAGTGGTGCTTAGTTTATTAATTTTTTAGCGGTTATTTGATGTTTAATTCGTAGTTTTTTTAGTTTTAAGGCAACTGTATAAGAAAAATATTTAATTTTTAAGAGATTTTGATCATTTATTCTTACTTCATTGTCGATCATGCCTCATTCTTGTTTTTATATTTGTCAATTAAGGAAATAAGCAGTGTGGAAGACAAGATATGGAGAAAATGGAGGACGCAGGGAATTACTATTGATTAACTGATTTCAGATGCAGCATCGAAAATCACAGCCAATGAAGTGGTAAGTATGATATAGTCATCATACATGAACAAAATTGAGTAACCATAAGGGCACTATAGTATAGTCGCAATTTAGTGAACTAATTTGGGTAAAGCGCATTCATTATTTGGGAA
The DNA here is from genome assembly GCA_940337035.1 of Agriotes lineatus. Taxonomy (NCBI): domain Eukaryota; kingdom Metazoa; phylum Arthropoda; class Insecta; order Coleoptera; family Elateridae; genus Agriotes; species Agriotes lineatus. The sequence continues at coordinate 55,813 of CALNHX010007151.1, forward strand.
TTGTTCACTTTTTTTGAAGTTTTGATTACCTAATTGAATTATGTTTTGAAAAAGAACATTTACCTTAAAGTTAAGTAGCAAACATAATGAGGTACCACCATACTGGGAATAAAAACTGAAACCCTTCATTGCGCAAGATCTTTTTGTTTTCTTAAATTATGTAACACAAGCGAACTGAAATATGCAATCGCACTTCTGTTTCGTCCATCCTCTGAATAACTACATTTAAAGATGCAAGAGCTCAACTTGACGAATGCAATTTGTCCTCAACAGTGGCTAATTTCATTCGAAGAGGCTCGGGTTCAGAACCGGATTAAGGTTATGAGAAGCCCGGGGCTAAATTTTTTTTAGAGGCACCATTCCCCAAGTCAGACATGCTTTATTATTTTATTAAATTAATATTTTATTATAGGTAGGAAAACTTAATTTCCGAAACATTTACGCAACGGGTACAAAGGGATTTAGCAACCGCACTAGATTATAACCTTCAAATCTTTTCGAGGCCCCCGAAATTAGCCCGGGGCTGCAGCCCCCCCCCCCCCCCCCCTTAATCCGGCTCTGCCCGGGTTCCAGGAATATTAATGTGCCCCCTCCGCCCCTGATCTGAGGGCCCTTTGAAACCTCCTTTAGTACCGTCACTGATATTTAATCTCATCTAATTCAAGTTGGGATGACAGTTTCTCTAGACACTTGTAAAAGCCATACAGGGTGTTGAAAAAAAGGGTAAAATACTTTATCCACTTATAGATCTCATCAATGCAAACAAAAAAGTCCTAATAAACATGGGTCCGGAAATGCTTTGTTTCTGAGATACAGAGTGTTAAAGTTTTCAAAAAAAAAAACCAGTCGCCCCTGGAATAAAGAATTTAAATCTAAGTGTGCCAAAACATAATCATTAATAGCACTAGTAAACCTTCAAAATTTCACAAAAATCGGTTAAGGGGCTTTTAGATATTGAAGCATTTTAGTTTTTGTTTTAACAGGTTCAGAGACGTGCAAAAATAAGGGCTTTAATTTTTTCTTGAAAACGAAGCGAGATCTGAAAACAAAAGAGACAAACAAGTTGCATTTTTAGTTGCTTTATTAAAAAATATAAAAATTGCAAAAAATCTCGTGGGCGTTATTTTTTTGTGAAAAAACCTAATCGTTATGCCCCCTGGGCACGCCCCTGGAATTACTACATTAATTGTAATAGGTCCAAAAGATACCTCATAAAGTTATAAACCAACTCTAAAAATTTCATTAAAATCGCTCAAAGCGTTTTTCGATAACATAAAAAAACGAATTAAAAAAAAAAACTTTTAACACCCTGTATCTCGGAAACGAAGCGTTTCCGGGCCCATGTTTATTAGGACATTTTTGTTTGTATTGATGAGATCTATAAGTGGGTAAAATATTTTAGTTTTTTTTAACACCCTGTATAGGTACCATAACATTAGTTGAATTAGCGTTAAATGCAAAATTCTTTCAGCGTTAATCCACTAACCAGTACATTATTTTCTGTTAATTTGATAAACCATTTTTATAGTTTTTTCCAATTTCAGATATGTAGAAATTTCATTTTTTTCCTGTACCTACCATAAAAAATTTGACTAATTCTTTTTTACATTAACTGTCACTTTTCTCTATTCTGCAAATGGTAGAATTGACAACTCTGTACCTTTTAGTTAGTGATGTCATTGACTTGCATTTACTTAAAGATTCTAGAATTGAACCTTGAGTGCTTTCTATTTGGTATAAATTTAATAAAAATAATAATATAGCCTTATTAGTTCTGATAACTACAAGAAATATTTACAAATGTATACGTACTAGTTAATCCGGTCGAGATACCAAAACCCGTGCCCGTTTTAGGGGGGGACCTTTTTTTATGATTGCAACTAATTTTTGAGATGCTACGGATGCAATTTCCCTTGGATGCCACTTTTAAATTTTTTAAGTTTGGTCACCATTTTGAAAAATGGCGGCCGTACGAGAGAATACAAATATCTCCCAGACTACTTAGTCGATTTTCAAGTTTAAGCGTTGATTGAGGTATTTGGGAAGATATCCAACTAACCGGGCTAAAACGTTTGAGGACGAAGTTCTAGCCGCTTGGAGCGCTTAGCTCGATTCCTGGTGCCTAGAACATGAGTTAAACTTAGCCTGGCGAAAAACCATTCTTTCCGAAATTTACAGGGCAGCTTTAAAAATTGTGTTGTGTACTAAGCTGAATTAGTGATCCCGGCTATCCTATGATCGTTTTTATTTATCATAGTTTTAACTTTTAATGTTAATTATGTAAAGGTTTTATTTTACAGGACGTTTGTAAATTGCGCAACATACTAACTTCATTTGATAATAACATGCAACGCAAAAAGCTTTTGCTAGCCCTGGCTACTGTTGCGAAACGTGAATTCGCGGCGCATCGGTAAAAAATTCGTATCAAAAACAAAGTATGGTCGTTGATTGAGGTATATCTCAATCAACGGTATGGCATATTTTTTTGGTTTAAAATATTTTCAAAAGTTTATCTAGAAATAAAAAAGTTTATCGGCTTACCGAAGATTTGACTACATAAAAAGCAAAGTATCACATTGAATATTTGTTCAGAAAAAGAGTTATATATTTTCGAAAACTAAAATGATCTCACGGACAGCGCTCATGCATCTGATTTTAAATCTAAAAAAAATGAATCCGATATTCGAAGTAATTCTCGAGATATCGCGTTATATTTGTAAAAAAGAAAACGTCACGTTGTTAAATCAAATTCGCTCCACTATTAATGTAAATATGTAATACGAATTTTGTAGTGAATAAGTCGCTGTTGGTAATTTAATATTTTATTAGGTTTTTCTTAGCACTAATTACAATAAACGGTCGCCTTTCCTTAAAAATACAAGACATCACAACGTAGACTAATTGACTAATAAGAATGTAAGTATGTTTACATGTTTACGTCATTTAAAGCTTTTCGAGAATTGCTTTTCGTAATTGCTGCTGAAAGTATTAGCGTTGATTGAGGTATGTAGTAATACCGTAATACACGGCAATACTTTCAGGATAATTATTTTCAAATTAGTGATGACATTCCAACATTTAAGATCTTTGGAGGTCTGATAAAGCCACCCCGTATAAATACATTAGATGCTAAGCAAAATCACCTATTGTGTGGTTGAAGCTTCCGTGAAACATACAGTTATTAAAATTGAAAAAATGTGTTCCACCGCGGCCCATACATGTGTTTACTACGGTTGTAAAAGTGTAAGGAAGGAATCACCCGACATCAGCTTTTATAAATTTCCTATAAAAGATGAAGCGCGTTGTGAGCAGTGGAAGTTAAATAGTGGCAATATAAAATTAGAACATTTGGACAGTGAAGTCTTAAAAAACAAGTTAATATGCGAAATACATTTTACTGCGGATAATTTTAAAGATGCAGCCGCTAAAAAAAAATGTCTTACATGGAATGCAGTACCTTCAAAATATGGCAGAGGTAAGTTATTGTGAACTGCTATTTTATTTTTTAATATACAGTGTTCCAGTTTTCCTGATAACAGTCCATATTTATTTTAAATCTAATTTAAACCGGGTTTTGTAAATGTAGCGGATGAAAAGTTAGATCTACGGATCTAATAAATGTTATTAGATCTAAAAACCTAGCCTAACAATAAATAATATAATTTTAATTAATTGGGCCAAACCCACGAAAAATAATTACATTTGATCAGGTCTGGTTATTTATTGTAGGAATAACTGTTATTTCAAAATCATTTTTTAAAACTGCAAGTAACTGTATTATTAACTTTTCATTGCACACTTGATAGAAGCGTTGGTACTGTTTGTAGTGAGTGGATTTCCAAGCACTAACTCTAAATTTTTCTATTTCATAACTTTCTAAAAATCAATATTTTTCGTTAAAATTTATTTTAATGACATTTCAGGGAGTCCTAAACAAGTTTGTGAATTCAGTTTTTTGATAATAAAAAGTCCCTCATGTGATGTTTGGATTTTTAACAAACAACAAAAATTGCAGTAGGTTAGGATTTTAGATGTTATAACATTTAGATTCTAAGATCTATCATACACACGGTGTTTCACGGATTGTGAACAATAGGGGAAATACATAGGAAATTATTTTTGTCAGATGTCATGTCCCCAGAAAAAAATTTGAACTGTATTATTCTTAGTACTTATTATTTGTGTTAATTATTTGAAAAGAAACCAAATTTTACCTTTAGAATTAAATGCTTTGTAAACTTTGTGTCTACTGGTTTTTAGTTAATTTTGTTGGTTTAGTGGGATTTTGGGACAAATAAATACGTTAGGATTAATTGTTTATTATTTATTAATGCTTATGTTTCAAGGCGGTTCGCTTCTGCATCAGAACAATAAATTAAAATAGTTAAAACAGTGAACAATAATTTTTTTTTCAACAAACGAACACATTATTTTAACATTCAACATTAAAACCGTATTAAAAGAAGTCATCGTGCATTTAATCATAATAATATTACCTTTTATTTTTGTTTAATTTTAAGGGTAAAATTTAGTTTCTTTTCGACTAAACGACGCAAATAATAACTACTAAGAATAATGCAGTTCAAATTTTTTTGCGGACATGAAATCTGGCAAAAATAATTTCCTATGTATTTTTCCAATTGTTCACAATCCGGGAAACACCGTGTATATACTTATAAAAAACTCGGTATCAATTGGACTTGCAATAAATATTATATAAGGAGTATTTACAAGAAAAGTGGGACACAACTGTATTATTATTATGTTTTAATTCTTTCATCTCACGATTTAATTGTTTAATCTAATAGTCTTACCGGTTCCGGAAGTACCAGCGGTAATATCTCCGAAGAGATTACCTGTGAAAAGATCTCTTAATATGTCGACCTACAAAAATAATACCATAAAAACAGATGAAAGTAGTGACTCTTCAGATCAAGAAATATTAAATTTAATTAAATATGACCAGTCCCAACACAGCAATTCTATTCTTGGTAATTCCACGCCAGTACAGTGGGAAATGGACCCGCGCCTTTTAACCATGCCTTCACCTTCAAAAGCCACCCTAACTCCGAGAAAACAAAAATTAAAAGTGGAGATTGCTACATTAAAACGGCGATTAAATATGAAGAGTTCTCAGAACTACAGACTTCGGCAGAAAAATTTGTCCTTACACGCGCAGTCAACCTTGAGTAATTTGTTAAGGAATAAGGCACCGGCTGTAAAAACATTAGTTTATATGCAATGTCTCCACAAAAAAAGAACAAAGTGGACAACCTCTGAAAAGCAGTTGGCTTTATCACTGTATTACAAATCACCAAGCAATTATAAATTTATGTTGAAAAATTTAAAATTTGCACTACCTGGTATATCTACAATACAGTCTTGGTTAAAGATTTATAATTTAGAAACGGGGGTTAACACAACTTTGGTAAAGAAATTGTCATTGAAGGTAAAAGGTATGCAGGAAGATGAGAAACAATGTGTGTTGATGTGCGATGAAATGGTAGTTAAAAAAGGTTTGGACTATAACAAATTTCATGACAAAATTGAAGGGTTTGAAGATTTTGGACCATTTGGCCAGAAAGACCAACTTGGAACTCATGGAATTGTGTTCTACTTAAGAGGGCTTTTATATAAATGCAAAATGCCGTTTTGTTATTTTGTATCTGCAGGACCGGTTAAAGGTGAAGTTCTGCAAAAATTAGTCCTTTTTGTTCTGAATAGATTGTTTAAAATCGGCTTGAAACCAAGAGTGTTTGTATGCGATCAGGGTTCAAATAATAGAACCGCTATTGCAAAGTTGGGTGGAAGTGTAAATAATCCGTGGATTATGGTTAATAATCAAAAAGTATACGTTTGTTTCGACCCTCCTCATTTATTAAAAAGTTTGCGTAATAATTTTATGAACGGAAAACTTGAAGTGCGTGTAGGTAACAACCAGGTTTCTTGGACCGACTTTACAAAAACTTACGAAATAGATAGAAGTAGCAATGTTACACGATGCATGCTAAAAATTACTCAGAAGCATATCACACCCACAACGTTTCAAAGAATGAGAGTGAAGCTTGCAGCGCAAGTGTTTAGCAACTCTGTTTCGGCTGCAATACTAACAGCAGCAGCAACTAAACAATTAAAGAGTATGTTAGAATATTCGACCTCGTTAAGCCGTTTTTGCTGTCAGTTCAACTTTATGTTGTCATTAACGAAATTAGTTAAAAATATTCTGCCCGAATTTTTCCTGGATTCGGCCCTGTACTAGCTACATTTTAAATATAATTTGGCCCAAACAATGATGCGTTCACGGTCCGTAGAATTCGTCCCGTAAGCGTTCTCTTTTTAAATTCAAAACAAACATAGATATTGTAATTCCTTTCTTGATAAATATTCCCCCTTTCATATATCAATTGCGTTATGTTTCGCGACTGCCCGGCGTCGTAATCACCACTTCTTTAAATTCGTATGCATCAAATCTATTCTGAACAACCCTTCCTTGTTCCACGCACAAAGAAATTAGGCTCTGGGATTACATTTGTTTTGGCAATAGCGCATTATGCTACCCTTGGACATTTCCTGTTATTGACTTCAACGCCCGAAGTTCGTAAAAGCTGACCTTGTAACTTAATATTTTTGGGATCCGCTGTATAAGCCAGAAATTCCTTCTAGAACGCTTCTTGATGACCAAGCTTTGTGTAAAGGAAATAAGAATTGATAACTCCTTAGGGAATGATGCATTTAAAATTAGTGGTTTTGAGTCCGAAATTTTCTTCCATTGTATCCGTCGCGCGTAGCCCGTTTTGAAATGAATAAATTAGTAGCAAGCTTCCGACCAAGAACGTTTTAGAAGAACGCGACCCCCGGGCCTCGGCCGGGGGGGGCTTCGCTATTTTTGTGAGCTTTTGTTAACGCATTAATGAACTTTTGTCTGCGCTATTTTTGTGAGTGCCCTGTAGCAAGTTTCGGTGCCTTTCTAGTAAATCGGCGTGTTGATTTCTTCTGAACTTAAGTCAGTCAAGCTCAAACCTTCGAAGCATTTTATTGCTGGTGTTTTGGAATTGCGTGTGCGGGCAGATGTAGTGAAGTAACTCGGCGTTGATACGAATGGCCGATTCGTCTCCTATAGTGTACTTTCCGGGGAAAGATATTTGCATTATTTGCACATTCGACTAGAGACGACATCTTTAAGCCGTAACTAACTTTTCTCTGTTAAGTGGGGAAAACCATTGCTGTTTGCAAATCTGTGTGTCAACGCCGTGCCTCTTGTAATTATTGGGAGCCCGCCCGCGCAATAGTATATTATTTGCTGTCATTCCTCCCACAACCGTTGAGGGATTTTTCGCAACACCTCGTTACGCTGCACCCGAGCTTCTTCGAAGGCCGTCATCTTTTGTTCCTGATTACTGGGGATTCCCTGAACTTTTGTCCCAACAACTCCGTTTGCACTGCAGCCCTCCCTGCCAAGTGACTTCACCAGGACCTCGTTCACCGCTCCCGCCAAAGAAACACGCTTTGGGGCTAAGGTAAAATTGTTTACAGTAAATATGTGTTTTCGCTTTGTTTAATCATGTGCCGTGTGAAGTGATATCGACCATCTGTCGTGCGCTATTGAAGTTTATATTGGACATTGCGTACGCCCGTTTGATTGAATTATTCAAATAATGATTATACGCAGGGGCGTCACTCCTGTGATTTTGTTCTGCTTATTTGTTAATGATACTTAGATTAAGTTAACTTTTGCTAGGGGACCCCGAAATTCCAGTTAGGATGTACCCTTTGTATTAAATTTAAACTCACCGCTGGGTGGGATATTAAACATAAACCTTTGCTAATTTTAGTCTAGTTATTTGTTGTTGCTGAACCCTTTAGTCATTAGTTAATTACGGCAAAAGCCTGTTGTAATTAAATGTGAACCCAAAGCCTGCTCTTCAAGTAAGAACGCCCCTAGATTTGGGCTTGTTAGTGTTTTCTTTTATTGCTCTAGAGGGTGTGGCTACAAGGTAAGTCATTTGTCGCAAGGCCACACCGTGTATACACCAACAGGCCCGAAGGAACTTGGTGGAGGGGACGCTGTAGTGGAGTGCAGTTACGTGGAGGACTTCCCCATAGGCTACGTGTGTGTTCTTGTTTCTAACACGTTTGCCATTCCTTATCTAGAAACAAGTGGCGCTCTAGGCATCTATTTTAAGCAATCTTTAGGGTAAGTGCCGCCGGTTTTTCTTTGAGCTTTCGAACCACGCCTTCCCGACTGAGTTTTTAGTGCGAGTAATCGGAGCAACAACATCTACTCCAACACATTAAGATCTGTGTTTTTGGTAAAGCCGGCGATCCCTGTAGGTTGTACCCGATTTTGGACCTTTATTATGATCAATGTCGATCTGAGGAATTAAAACTGTAACAAGTAATACCGCCGTTAATGCAGCGATGTTTCTCAAAAACATTAATAACATATTCGACTGCTTAAACAGCAGAACAGTGCGGGATTCAAATCCATACAGATGCGCATTGTCCACTTATAAACCGATTCCCGAAAAAACACTCAGAGATGCTGAAGATTATTTCAATAATATAGGCTTCTACGAAAACGGAAAACTTCGTAAAAATATTTATTGCATTGAAGGTTTTAAGTGGACAATAAAAGCTACACTTCAATTATGGCAGGAATTGCAAAACGAGGGCAAAAAATACTTATTGACATCAAGGCTTAACCAGGACCCCCTAGAAAATGCATTTTCTGTCATTCGAAACAGAGGCGGATATAATCCACAGCCTACCGTGAAACAATTTCGAATCGCTTTGCAGCATAATATGCAAATTCGTTTGCAAATGTCGGTCGAAGGGGCTAATTGTGAAATAGATGACGACGAAGTGTTGGCGATGATACCCAAAACTACAGATATATTAACAGAAGACGAAAATGAAACTGAATTTGACGAAGATCATATGAATGTTCTAGAAGACGAAGATCATATTATGAATATTCCGGAAGACGTAGAAAAAGTCGAAAGAGTACAAGATCAAACAATCGATTTAAACCAGCAGGACAATAATAAGGCCACTTTAGAAACCTGTACAAATACTTATGTAGCAGGTTATTTGATTCACTACTTTTTAAAAAAAGTAAATTGTGATCATTGCAAAAAAAATTTCATTAAGAACAATGAAGTGTTATTAAACAGTAGAGAATTATTATTATTAAATAAGGACTATGGTCATGGCGATGACACTATAAAACATCTAATCAGGCCTGAAGATAAATTTGCAAATATTGTAGATTCTTTGTTACGCTGCTTTAATCATTGGTTTAGTCTTTACAAATTAGAAAAAAAAATTATAAAAAGTATTAGAGTTCAGTTAATAGATTTCGTAAATAAAAATTATAATAACTGGTTTGAACTTGATACTTGCCAAGATCATAAGTTAATTATTTTAGATCAGTTACTAAAAATTAAATTGTTTAGAAATTTAAAATGGGAGACTGAGAATATTCCCACAAAAAAATTTAGAACTGTATTACATGCTAAACCCGCTAAACCCCACAGAAAAATTAGAATTCTTGCTTCATAAATACATTTTTTAATTAAAAAGCATGTTTTTTTTATAGGTCGCGTCGAGTATTTAAACGTGGTTTACTATTGGTAAACGAAAGTTTGCGTAAGTTTACACGTTACACTACAGTACTAAACGTAAATTCTAACTTTTTTAATTTATTTTTTAATTTTCATTTCGACAGTTCTGACTCTGTGCTAACTTAAATAGCGAGTTCTGTTTGAAATTCTAACTTTTTTAATTTATTTTTTTAATTTTCATTTCGACAGGTACTTTAAGGTAATTAACAATAATTATAAGAATTAGTTATTATAAATACCAATTAAAAACATAAAAATTAAAAAAAAACTAAAAAAACTAAAAAATATTTCAAAAAACACCCTGTAGGCTCTCCTTGTATATTTTATGAATTATGTCCACGGTTGGAGCCGAAGAGGCGATGCAGTAGAGGTCAACGCTAGGGGGTGCAAACCCCGCGGTAAGTTATAACAGGCGAAAGTCCGATTAATCGCTAATATGATTTTATGTCTCTTTTCATGTTCTTCTTGTTGTGGGTCGAGTGAAACGTATCAATACGGTCCTGAACGAGTTTGTGGCAGCTGAAGCCGTTCCTGCATTCTTACTTAATCATGAAATGTAATAAAAGCCTAATAAAATATCTTCAAGTTTCAAACAAATAAAACTTCACTCCTTCAATTTATTTATTTATTTTAAATTTAAATTGTATAATACGGATGTAGGTTTGTAAATCCGTAAATTATATGACCCTTAACAGCGCTATGCCAGTGGCTGTCGGCGCTGTCGCAACGGACCGCATCGCATAGATACGAAATAAGCAAATTTCTAAACCCTAACATTGGACTATGATTTTGTAATATGCGGCAGCACTTTCCGAGAGCGTCAGCGGGGTGGGACGAGCGAGGGGTAAAACTACCTGACCGTCGTTTTAAGACACGGAGGTGAGATATCTTCCCAAATACCTCAATCAACGGTATAACCTAAAAAAGCACTTACATTTCTGAATTATTTTATTTGATAGATGAAACAAAACCAAGTTAATTTGTACCAAATCAATAATGGTGAGGTGCATTATTGTTACTATGGTACAAGGTTTTATTGGCTAATATTCTAAATTTAAGAGATGATGATTGGCTGAAATTTCAACGAATTAAATTCTTACTTGAATGTGGGAAAAGATTGTTGGGTGTCATAATAGTATATTATGTTATTAGGAGCAAAAGTTATTTTTATTTGGCGTGGGTGTAAGGTTTATCTGCCGGGTTTGCGAGGCAGATAAGTACAGCCGACCACATAAAGATACTTTTGCTCCGAATAACATATAGCATTTTTTCTTCAAACGCTTATAAGAAAATCCGAAGAAAATTACTCTATGCGGCAGATAAAGTCGTCAGCCGCAGATAATAACTTTATCTGCCGCTCGTCAGTGGCAGATAATATTATCTGCCGCATGGCAATAAAGTGACATTTTAGCATCATCAATCCAGGAGTATAATGCCACATTTTACTGCCGTTGGAAGAAAAACATATTTATATCTCCGTTGATGCATAAGTAGGTATCTATTATTTTTAGGTTGAAAAAGAATGTGTTGCGGCAACCGTCTTTAAAGTCATTACTGCCAAAATCTGTCATTGAAGTAGACGTTTCTCTTACTTTTAGTTTCTAGGATTAATAGTATATTGTTTTATTAGAATTAAAAGTGGCACTTTGACGAGTAATTATGTTTGCATTTGCAAAGCGAAGCGGACCGTAGCCGAGCAAATGCAAAAATTGCAAGTCAAACAGGGTTACTTTTAATCCAAATAATACATACTATTTTTTTGCAACCTAGAAAAGTACAAAATATTCAAAATTTTAGATGATAGATTACTTTTGACGTTTCTCATTTACTAGTATATTAAAGTATGAGTGGATAACAAGGTCTTTAAAAGACGCGCGAGTTTTCGAGCACGACGGCGTAGCCGGAGTGCTCGAAATAGAGCAAGTGTTTTAAATACCAGTTATCCACGAATACTTTACGCTATTTTTTATTATACCTGCAATACTAAAAATAAATTACGCACTAAAAACTTAGATATATTTTTTGTCGTGATAAATCGAAAGGGCATAATAAGATTGCTACTATAGTTACGAGCATTGTTTACATTTTTGTCGCGTCCACGTCCGTTGTTGCATGCAGTCGTTTCCTTGACAACCTTTAAAGCTCGGCGAGCTTTAATCGCCTGTTTTCGCACGCTCAGGCGTGCTTTAAACGGCGATTCTGATGTAAGTATAATAAAATAGTATATTAAAGTATGAGTGGATAACAAGGTCTTTAAAACACGCGCGAGTTTTAAAGACCAGTTATCCACGAATACTTTACGCTATTTTTTATTATACCTGTAATACTGGAAATAAATTACGCACTGAAAACTTAGAAATAATTTTTATCGTGATAAATCGAGAGGGCATAATAATATTGCTACTATAGTTACGAGAATTGTTTACGTTTTTGTCGCGTCCACGTCCGTTGTTGCATTCAGTCGTTTCCTTGACAACCTTTAAAGCTCGGCGAGCTTCAATCGCCTGTTTTCGCACGCTCAGGCGTGCTTTAAACGGCGATTCTGATGCAAGTATAATAAAATAGTATATTAAAGTATGAGTGGATAACAAGGTCTTTAAAACACGCGCGAGTTTTCGAGCACGACGGCGTAGCCGGAGTGCTCGAAATAGAGCAAGTGTTTTAAATACCAGTTATCCACGAATACTTTACGCAATTTTTTATTATACCTGCAATACTGAAAATAAATTACGCACTAAAAACTTAGATATATTTTTTGTCGTGATAAATCGAAAGGGCATAATAAGATTGCTACTATAGTTACGAGCATTGTTTACATTTTTGTCGCGTCCACGTCCGTTGTTGCATGCAGTCGTTTCCTTGACAACCTTTAAAGCTCGGCGAGCTTTAATCGCCTGTTTTCGCACGCTCAGGCGTGCTTTAAACGGCGATTCTGATGTAAGTATAATAAAATAGTATATTAAAGTATGAGTGGATAACAAGGTCTTTAAAACACGCGCGAGTTTTCGAGCACGACGGCGTAGCCGGAGTGCTCGAAATAGAGCAAGTGTTTTAAAGGACAATTATCCACGAATACTTTACGCTATTTTTTATTATACCTGCAATACTGGAAATAAATTACGCACTAAAAACTTAGAAATAATTTTTATCGTGATAAATCGAGAGGGCATAATAATATTGCTACTATAGTTACGAGAATTGTTTACATTTTTGTCGCGTCCACGTCCGTTGTTGCATTCAGTCGTTTCCTTGACAACCTTTAAAGCTCGGCGAGCTTTAATCGCTTGTTTTCGCACGCCCAGGCGTGCTTTAAACGGCGATTCTGATGCAGGTATAATAAAAAAAATCATAACAACTACATTCACAGCCGACCAAATGGAAGTTGCTCTTATTTCCCTGAAAGTAAAAGTAGTTTTAATCCTAGGAACTAAAAGTGTTACATAGCAGCATACACTTATTGTGTCAGTAAGAGAAACGTCAACTTCAATGGCAGATTTTGGTATTAAAAGTAATTACTTTTGGTTGCGGAAAATACTATTTTATTTAACAAGCATATAATGTAGGTTATATTACACGAAGATGAAATCAACCGAGTGTAATACCTACAGCCATTATATGCAAGTCAAGTGCAATAATTTATCTACAACTATATAGTTTTTGATAATAACTAGGTACCTAATTAATCAACTTCATAATATACTATGAATCCAGCCAAATATGAGCCCTGCCTCATCGTTACACGAAGTTAGCACAGATATAGTTTTTTTGTGCATCACTCTCATTATTTACGAGTGCGACAAGGATAGCATAACATTAGCACGTCTCTGGGTCTTTGGGAGTGGATTTGACGGTATGCGTCTGTAAAATATAGTGTTGCCGACATTAATAATAAATCCGTAGATTAAATAAAGAAATCAGTAAATAGTAAATAAACTAGATATATCGGCAAAATTATTTTGAAAAAATTGAGTGTGGTTAATTTAGAAATTACAGATAAATTAGATAAATTTTACGAATAATTTAAGATCTTTTACAAATATTTGTAAAAAAATTCGGAAATATAGGCAACGTTGTATGCGTCCACAAACATATGATGAACATCTGACTTGTCCTTCACATTTTTCCAGGTTAGTTCACGTACAAACGTGTTTTGACAGTTTTGGCTAACAATAAGCAGCAGTTCTTTTCAGAACTAAACAAACGTGGTATTGTACGCATTAATATGTTAGTGAGTTCACTGTCTCAGCAATTGTTGCTGAATCTATTGACTTATTTTGAGAAGGAAAAAGAAAATGGTGGACATTTACTTCTTTTATCTTGTGTGCAAGAGGTATGTTACGTTAATTTATCACTTACGATCTTATTGTACAATTGTTTGTTTATTGCAGCGAGCAGCTGAGGCTTTAGGAATAAGCATTTGTACTTTGAAAAGGATCAAGGCTCGTAGTAGAAACCAACCAGTTTTATTTAGCCCTGGTAAAAAAAAGATCTCGCAAGAAATCCAAAACTGCAGAACTGTCAGAGTTTTCTAAACTGGGCATCAGGGAAACTGTATATAAGATGTACAGTGAAAGTAAAGCGTACTTACTAAGTTTATTTGATTTTATAAATTCTAATTTTTATATTTATTCCAGAAAAACACATTACTCTCAAATCTTTAAATGATGAACTTCAAAAGTATCACATTCTAATAGGCAGAAGCAGTTTAAATGTTCTACATTACCTTGGATTTAAATTTCTCAGACTATAATCGTAGAGCATTAGTTGAAAAATCATATATCGCCAGTTTGCATCTTCAGTTGTTAAAAAGTTATATGGCAAACCTCAATTTATTGTCACCATTACAAGCAGTTTTCATGGATAAAACTTCGATGTCATAAAGGTTATAAAGGAAAGCTTTTATTGTTGTTCATGCTGGGTGTACAGCAGGATTTATTAAAAATGCATCCCCGTTATTTGCAACAAAATCTTTGAAATAAGATTATCATGGAGAGATGAATTCAGAAATGTTTAAGAAATGGCTTGTTGACAATTTACTCAATACATTAGGAGAACTGTCTGTCATAATCATGGACAATGCCCCATATTATTCTACCCTCTTTGAAGAGTAGCCTTCTTCTTTATGGACAAAACGATACATTATAGATTGGTTAAATAGTAATAACATCTTATGATCCAATCTCATTTAGATTAGATTTATGGAAGTTAGCCAAATCGCATAGAAAAGACAAAGTATATGAAGTGGACAATTTAATAAGAAGTTATGCGATTACCACCATACACCACTGCCAGTTCAACGCTATTAAATTAATATGGGCCTATGCAAAAAAGTTTTGCAATGACAGAGTTTTGCATCGCACGGGGTTAATAATGGGATAAGAAAGCGCAACATCCTTATTCTGACGTGATATTAATGTTAATTTTAATTAGGTGCTTGGTAATATTCAAGTTGATTTAAACTCTGATTGGACCATAGTATTTTAAGAGTAAAAACTTCCAAACTGTATTTACCATTGTATTTTATTATTTTATTATATCGGGTGTTCATAAACAGTCGTCATCCCAGTTGCTTTGAAAAACAAAATGTTATATATATATATATAGGCCCATAGCTTGTTGGACTATTGTCCTCCATTCCTTTCTGTCCTTTGCTTTTTCTGCCCAGTTTCTTACTCCTATCTTCTCCAGGTCTTCCCTTACTGCCTCCAACCATCTTTTTCTAGGTCTTCCTCTTCGTCGTGTGCTTTCTAAGCCTCCACGCAGTACGATTTTTGTTGTTCTTTCTTGTGCTAACCTTTCGATGTGTCCCAGCCATCTCACCCTTTGTGCTTTGATTACCCCTATGATACTCGGTTCTCCATACAGTTGTCTGACCTCCTCGTTGGTTCTCCTTTCCCATGTTTCTCCTACTCTTCTTCCTCCATAGATCCTTCGTAGTATTTTTCTCTCCCATACCTCGAGTCTATTCTGGTCTGCTTTGTTCATCACCCACGTCTCGCACGCATACGTTACCGTCGGTCTTATTACTGTTCTGTATACTCTAACTTTAGTCCCCCGCGTCACGTTTTTTGCTCGTATCACATCATTTAGAGCGCCCGTACATCTGTCACCTTTCACTATTCTTGCCCCGATTTCCCTACTACCGTCACTATTTTCTGTTATTAACGTGCCAAGAAACACAATACTTTCTACGTTTTCGATTTCTATTTCACGGTTATCCCCTAGTCTTATTTTTATGTTTTGTCTGTGTTCATTTCTTTCTTCTGTTCTTCCCATTTCCATGAACTTTGTTTTCTGCTCATTTATTGTCAGTCCCATCCCTCTTGCAGCTTTGTCTAACTTACTTGCTATTCTACACAGTTCTTTTTTTGATCTCGCTAGCAGTGTAATGTCGTCCGCGTATGCTAGACATTGGTGGCTCTTGTTGTATATAGTTCCCTTTTCGTTTATTTTGCTTTCCCTTATTATTTTTTCCAAAACCAAACCCAAGAGGACCGTTGACAGAGGGTCTCCTTGTCGTAAACCTTTTTTTATTTTAAACTCTTCTGACATCCATCCATTTATTTTCACTTTATTTTCCGTGCCGTGTAGTGTCATTCTCACCAGGTTTATCAGTTTTTTTGGTATTCCTAGCCCCTTCATTGCATTGTACAATTTATTGTTCCCTGTCCACTGAGTCGTATGCCTGCTTAAAGTCTATGAACAGGGCGTAAATGTTTAACTTGTGCTCATAGCAGTTGGCTTGTACTTGTTTTAGGGTGAAAATTTGGTCCATCACTGACCTGTTATTTCGGAAGCCGCATTGGTATTCGCCTATAATCTCAGCGTATTCGTTCAGACGTTCTTTTATTAATGTTGCCAGTATCTTATACATAGTGTCCAATAAGGCTATCCCCCTGTAGTTGCTGCACTCTGTCTTGTCCCCTTTCTTATGTATTGGTATTAATACTGCTCTGGTCCAGATTTCTGGCATAGTCTCTGTTTTCCATATTTCTCGTATTATTTCGTTAATTCTGTTGCATATTTCCTCACCTCCGTACTTTATTAATTCTGCTCTTACTTCGTTTTCGCCCGGACTTTTGTAATTTTTTAATCGATTAATCACTTTTTTTACTTCTTGCATTGTCGGTGCTTCCTTTTCTGCTCCTTCTACTTCTTCCCTGACAGTTTCTCCTTCACGAACCCTTTCCTTTTCTTCCGTCCGCATCCCTTGATCATTCAACATCTCCTTGAAATATTCTCTCCATCTTTCTATTATTTCCTTCTCTCCTCCTATCAGATTTCCATCTTTATCTTTGCAGTACACTGTTTTCCTTTGAATCCCTTTTTTCCCTTTTTTTACTTCCTGGTAAAAATTCCGTATTTCCTTGTTGATGTATTTTTCTTCCAGGACTTGTATTTCTTTTTCTCTGTGTCTCCGTTTCGCTTGTCTTAGAATGCTCTTTGTTCTTCTCCTTTGTTCCCGATATTTTCTCTTACTTTCTTCGGTATTTAATTTTATCATTGTTTCTCTGGCAAGGTTTCTTTCATTCAATGCTGTTGTACACTCTGCGTTGAACCACTCTTTCTTCTTATTTGTTTTCTTCCCAGTTAGAAGTTCCTGGGCTGATTCCAGCATTATATCTTGTAGTTGTTTCCATTTTGCTTCCAGGTTTCTTTTCTCGTCCACTTTTTTAAATCTGTTCTCTATTTGTCGTTGGTACTTCTCTTGTACGTCTTCTTCCAGTAGATTCATCGCGTTATAGGTCTTCCTTTTCGTTTTGGTTTTTACTCTTGCCTCTTTTATTTGTTGTTTTATTTGCATTCCTACTAAAAAGTGGTCTGAGTCTGCGTCAGCTCCTCTGTAGCTTCTGATGTTTGTTATACTCTTTGCATGTTGTGTTTGGATTAATACATGGTCGATCTGATTTACTATTTGCCCATTCGGTGTTGTCCATGTGCCCTTGTATATGTTTTTATGCTGAAACTGTGTGCTCCTTATCCTCATATTTTTTCTGTCGCAAAACCTATTAGTCTTCTCCCGTTCTCATTTGTTACTTCATGTTTACTATATCTGCCTATTGTTGGCATGTAAATATCCTCTCTTCCTATCTTTGCGTTGCAGTCTCCCAATATTATTTTTATGTCGTAACCTGGCATGTTTTGGTACTCATTGTCCATCATCTCATAGTAGCAATCCTTTTCTTCATCATCTTTTTCCTCTGTCGGTGCATGTATATTTAGTAAACTCAACATTCTGTGTTCTCCCTTGATTCTTAGGTAGCTCATTCTGTCAGTTATGGGCGTGAACTTTATTATGTTTTTCCTGAACGTTTTACTGACCAGAAATCCCGTTCCTAATCTCCTGTTCTGCCCTCCGCTGTTAAACAATGTATAGCCATCTATATCTCTAATATCGTTATTTTTTTGCTTCGTCTCTTGTATTGCTATTACATCTATTTTATATTTCATCATTTCTCTTACTAAGTTTT
This sequence comes from Agriotes lineatus, assembly GCA_940337035.1. NCBI lineage: Eukaryota > Metazoa > Arthropoda > Insecta > Coleoptera > Elateridae > Agriotes > Agriotes lineatus. The sequence goes on from CALNHX010007151.1 coordinate 73,907, forward strand.
TCAGTGCTCCTGCTTCGTATGTTCCTCTTACGTTCCATGTTGCGATTCTAATTGTTTTGTGTTTCTTTTTTTGGTTTGGTAATGCTTTGTTGTACTGTATCGTCCTCATATGTCTTTCTTTCTCTTCACACTCTGTATCTTTGGCGAAATTTGATTCTTGTTCATTCCACGTTGCTGGTTCCTGTTTTTGATTTTCCTTGATCATAGCCTTTTTCATTGCCTGGTTCATTATTACACCTATTCTGTCCTTTTTTAGCAGTTTTTTTGCTCTGTTCTCTGCCTCTCCACTCTTGTTACTCCTTGCTCTGTTGTGTTCCATTTATATTCTTCATCGTTTATCTTTATTTTCTTATAGCCTACTTTAACTGTGTTTCCTTTAGCTCTTTCTTCCTTCGCGATATCTCTGATCTCTTTTTGGATGCTTCTCTCTTCTCTTGTTAGGTCGTCATCTATATACACCTTTGTGGTCCTCAGCTTGTTTTTGGCCTGCATTATTTCACGTTTTTTTTCGAAGGATTCTATTTCCACAAGTAGCATTCCCGGTCTTTCTTTTTTTATTATATTTACCTTCCGTACTTTCGTGGTTACTGCTAATTCTTTGATCAAGAACTCCTCTATTCCTGCAATTGCGTTTTCTTCTATCATCGGTATACCTTTTATTATAATGTTGTTCTTTCTCTTTTCCTTCTCCTCTTTTTCCGCTCTAGCTTCTAAAGTTTCAATCCTTTTTTTCAGTTCCTCCTTCTCCTTTTCCCATTTTTCTTCTTTTTTCTTTATTTCGTATTTTATTTCTTTAATTTCTTCCTTTATTTCTGCCGTGTTTTTGGCCATTTCTTGCATCATTTTTACCATCATTTCTTTCAGTTCGTCCATTTTACTTTGTTCCCTGTCTTCTTTGTTATTTTTGACCTGTTTTCGATGTTCTGCTGCACTTTCTTCTCTTTCCTGCTCTGCTCTTCTTTGCTCGGGCGATCTTAACGTCTTTTTGTTACGGCCAAAAATTTTCTGATATCCGGGGTCGTCCTCCGCTTCCTGTTCGTTATTTCTTCCGCGCTTTCTTTCGCTATTCATCTGTATATAAAATTCCGTTAACTCGTTTTTTCCTGGTTTGAATAGCTGGAACTGCTGTGTTAGCAGTTATCGCTGTATCACCTCGCGCAGCGCTCGGCTTCTCGCGTATCGCGCGCGCCGCTTCGACCTTCCGCCCGTTTGTGCGCGCTTTTACGTACTTTTTAATTGCAGTTTTCGCTAATAACTTTGGGCTACTTTCGGTCCTGTTATTCACTTTATCCTCTTATACTCAGCTCCTTTTCGGTTTTCTCACTATCCACTTTTCGCGAATTAATTTCACGGCGATGCCTAGAATTTTGGTTTAATCGCCGGTGCTATTAACTCACGTCCGTTTTCACTCACTACCTACAAAATGTTATATCTTTGATTAATTCGTGCAACACAATGAAACGTCATTGAGTACTGTCATAGCGCATTTTTTCTCAATTTTAATAGACATACGTTTCTGAAGTCAAAACCTACTGGGATGACGACTGTTTATGAACACCCGTTATAATCGTAAATAGTATTTTATTAATTAACTTATATAATATGTATATTATCAAAAACCTATATGTAACGTATAAATACATTACTAAATAACTACAGCTTAGCTAAAATAACACAATTTACAATTTTCTATCAATGATTAAAATAACTTCATTCCCTTATACGTCGTATAAACGCCTGGCCCATTCTTTTTGTTCTTTGGTATTCTTTTTCCCTCACTCAAAGTCATTCCTTTTTCAATTAGGTTTTCTTCATCTTTCTTGCCCATGATTTTCTTGCTCTGCATCTTGCTCTTTTTGGTTGTGATCTTGCTTCACAAATCCTTTTCGCTATTCTTTCTTTACTCATCTTTGCTGTGTCCAAGCCATTTCATTGGTTAAATAATAATTTATAATAAAATGAAATAGGTATCGTTACAAAATGCTGTTTCTTTAATTTTAATTAAAAGCTAGAACCGCATACCTAACCTCAAAAAAGTATCTTGTATGACAACTCTGTTAACTTCAATTAATTGTCAGACTGATGCTGATTTGACTAGGAATTTCTTATCTTATACCACACAGACAGCATTGATGACCTGGGCTCTTCTTTCGTCGGATGCATTTTATTTCAAATTTACCAATCGATATTTACCTTCAAAATCTTTCTTCTATTTAACAGCACACCGGAACCACTTTGCAACACCTTACAAGAGAACAGATACAGTTACCAAATTTTACTGCGATATATTGGTAAATGTTATAACGTTTACAACTCAATTTATACTTTCTATAATGCTATATTTGCCTAAACAGATATAAAAAGCTTTAAATATTGAGAAAGAACAAATTATTTTATTTGAAATCGTCAGTGAAGTACGCCGAAATCGTCATTAAGATACGAGAAATCGGCAGTGAAGTAATCCATAGTTTGACGACGTTTTTGTAGGTGCCGCGGCGACAGATAAACGTCAATCGACCGAACATAACCTACAAAAGTTGGTTAAAATGTTGTAATTTCACGATTTCTCGATTTCAAATAAAACATAGTGTACACGTCGGCACTGAAGTTCCTTTTTATCCCTCATGTGGTTTATTTGCCTTGGCCCTACGGGCCTCGGCAATTAAATCCACATTCGTGATAAAAAGTTATACTTCAGTGCCTTGGTATACAAACTACTATTTTATTACACTACTTTATTTTCAATACAAGATTGATAGCAGATACACTGTGATTGAGGTCACCGCCCTGGGCCGAAGTGGTTTAGAATTTCGTTTTGATATCTTGCTTTCGGTCGTACTCGTCTCTATTGAACGAAGATAGTAATTAATAATAAGTACAAAAAATTGCTAAAATTTTAACATAAGTTATTACTTATTGCCAACACTGTCATTTTAACCCGAAGACTTCTGGTTTGGCGATCATTCTTCGGACTTGAAATAAAATTCTTCGGGTTAACTAAAGCTGCATACTTGCTTGGATTCAAAAAATTTTATTTCTAATTTAAACCTCCAGAGCAAAAGTCGTTAGAAAGTGCGTAAAGTGGCAAAAAAACAATTTTAGAAAATATTTTTACTTATTGTCTTACAAATGTAATTTCTTACTAGTCCACTTGACTGCTGAATCAGACTTTTTTAAATTTTGTGTTATGAAATGTGAAAAACATTAAGTTCTATAAAATTGGTAAATTTCAAAGGCGGAGAATTATGCTAGCCATTTAAAAAACGTAAAATATTTTTTGGAGTTATATGTTTATACCTAACGTAAAAAACTATTTTAAATCGATATTTTTCAGTTATTTTATCACCCCGCCCCCCTCAATTTTGTTCGTCGGGGATTGGCACAATGTTAGCAACCCAGAAAAACCATTTTTGCCCATGATGAATGTAGAGGGTGACCTAAATATGTAAAAATATTAATTTGCAAAGTTATTAGAATTTTGAATTAAACAAGAAGAATATGAACAAGAAAGCTTAATAAACTTTCTTTATACAAGGTACAATTACTGAAGAAATTGAAATTAAAAATGAAAAAACTGACTTGTTCAGCTTCTGTACGTATTAATCTTCCTTACTTTTGGTTGTTAAGTTACAAAATCGTATTTTTTTAGGAAATAAAATATTTTATAATATTACATTTAATAAAAATTACTATTTGTTTCTAACTTTAATACGGCCCTGTCGCTAGACTCGCACCTCTAAAAAGCATTATTTTATAGATGTTTTATAAGAATTGTCTAAATAGTATATAAGCCGTTCACGACCTTTTTGGGACAGGTTGGCTATGATTCTTTCTTTTCATGTTGGACTAACTGATTCGATGATGTAGCGGATGCAATTTTTTTTTCTGTCAGTGTCTGTTCGACATTTTCTTGCCACCACATTGCCAGATTTATTATTTTAATATTCGTAAGAAAATAAATGATTTATCAAATGTGTAAAAATAATTTTAATTTCCGTCAAAGAAAAAATCAAAATGCCCAAAATAATTTGGTTACAACAAAAAATTTCCATTAAACGATGCTACTTCCAATTTAAAAAGGACAGACCAAATTTAAA
>CALNHX010007152.1:0-77987 GCA_940337035.1 Agriotes lineatus
ATCGCATCGCATCGCATCGCATCGCAACGCATCGCATCGCATCTAATCGCATCGCATCGCATCGCATCGCATCGCATCGCAACGCATCGCATCGCATCTAATCGCATCGCATCGCATCGCATCGCATCGCATCGCAACGCATCGCATCGCATCTAATCGCATCGCATCGCATCGCATCGCATCGCATCGCGACGCATCGCATCGCACCGCTTCGCATCGCATCGCATCGCATCGCATCGCATCACATCGCATCGCATCGCATCGCAACGCATTGCATCGCCCCGCATCGCATCGCACCATATCGCATCGGAACGCATCGCATCGCATCGCATCGCGACGCATCGCATCGCATCGCGACGCATCGCATCGCATCGCTTTGCATCGCATCGCATCGCATCGCATCGCATCACATCGCATCGCATCGCATCGCAACGCATTGCATCGCCCCGCATCGCATCGCACCATATCGCATCGGAACGCATCGCATCGCATCGCATCGCGACGCATCGCATCGCATCGCATCGCATCGCATCGCATCGCACCGCATCGCATCGCAACGCATCGCATCGCCCCGCATCGCATCGCACCATATCGCATCGGAACGCATCGCATCGCATCGCCCCGCATCGCATCGCACCATATCGCATCGGAACGCATCGCATCGCATCGCATCGCATCGCATCGCATCGCACCGCATCGCATCGCATCGTATCGCATCGCATCGCATCGCTTCGCATCGCATCGCATCGCATCGCATCGTATCGCAGCGCATCGCATCGCACCGCATCGCAACGCATCGCATCGCATCGCATCGCTTCGCATCGCATCGCATCGCATCGCATCGCATCGCATCGCATCGCACCGCATCGCATCGCAACGCATCCCATCCCATCCCATCCCATCTCATCCCATCCCATCCCATCCCATCCCATTGCATCGCATCGCATCGCATCGCATCGCATCGCATTGCATCGCATCGCATCGCATCGCATCGTATCGCATCGCATCGCATCGCATCGCATCGCATCGCATCGCATCGCGATATCCCATCCCATCCCATCCCATCTCATCCCATCTCATCCCATCCCATCCCATTGCATCGCATCGCATCGCATCGCATCGCAACGCATCGCATCGCATCTAATCGCATCGCATCGCATCGCATCGCACCGCATCGCATCGCAACGCATCCCATCCCATCCCATCCCATCTCATCCCATCCCATCCCATCCCATCCCATTGCATCGCATCGCATTGCATCGCATCGCATCGCATTGCATCGCATCGCATCGCATCGCATTGCATCGCATCTAATCGCATCGCATCGCATCGCATCGCATCGCATCGCATCGCATCGCATTGCATCGCATCGTATCGCATCGCATCGCATCGCATTGCATCGCATCGCATCGCATCGCATCGCAACGCATCGCATCGCATCGCATCGCATCGCATCGCATCGCATCGCATCGCATCGCATCGCATCGCATCGCATTGCATCGCATCGCATCGCAACGCATCGCATCGCATCTAATCGCATCGCATCAAATCGCATCTAATCGCATCGCATCGCATCGCATCGCATCGCATCGCATCGCTTTGCATCGCATCGCATCGCATCGCATCGCATCGCATCTAATCGCATCGCATCGCATCGCATTGCATCGCATCGCAACGCATCGCATCGCATCTAATCGCATCGCATCGCATCGCATCGCATCGCATCGCTTCGCATCGCATCGCATCGCATTGCATCGCATCGCATCGCATCGCACCGCATCGCATTGCATCGCATCGCATCGCATCGCATCGCATTGCATCGCATCGTATCGCATTGCATCGCATCGCATCGCATCGCATCGCATTGCATCGCATCGTATCGCATCGCATCGCATCGCATCGCATCGCATCGCAACGCATCGCATCGCATCTAATCGCATCGCATCGCATCGCATCGCATCGCATCGCATCGCATCGCATCGCATCGCAACGCATCGCATCGCATCTAATCGCATCGCATCGCATCGCATCGCAACGCATCGCATCGCAACGCATCGCATCGCATCTAATCGCATCGCATCGCATCGCATCGCATCGCATCGCATCGCGACGCATCGCATCGCATCGCTTCGCATCGCATCGCATCGCATCGCATCGCATCACATCGCATCGCATCGCATCGCATCGCATCGCATCTAATCGCATCGCATCTAATCGCATCGCATCGCATCGCAACGCATCGCATTGCATCGCATCGCATCGCAACGCATCACATCGCATCGCATCGCAACGCATCGCATAGCATCTAATCGCATCGCATCTAATCGCATCGCATCGCATCGCATCGCATCGCATCGCATCGCATCGCAACGCATCGCATCGCATCTAATCGCATCGCATCTAATCGCATCGCATCGCATCGCATCGCATCGCATCGCTTCGCATCGCATCGCTTCGCATCGCATCGCATCGCATCGCATCGCATCGCATCGCATCGCACCGCATCGCATCGCACCGCACCGCATCGCATCGCATCGCATCGCATCGCAACGCATCGCATCGCATCTAATCGCATCGCATCTAATCGCATCGCATCGCATCGCATCGCATCGCTTCGCATCGCTTCGCATCGCATGTCATCGCATCGCATCGCATCGCATCGCATCGCACCGCATCGCATCGCATCGCATCGCATCGCATCGCATCGCATCGCATCGCTTCGCATCGCATCTCATCGCATCGCATCGCATCGCATCGCATCGCATCGCATCGCACCGCATCGCATCGCAACGCATCCCATCCCATCCCATCCCATCTCATCCCATCCCATCCCATCCCATCCCATTGCATCGCATCGCATCGCATCGCATCGCATCGCATTGCATCGCATCGCATCGCATCGCATCGTATCGCATCGCATCGCATCGCATCGCATCGCATCGCATCGCATCGCGATATCCCATCCCATCCCATCCCATCTCATCCCATCTCATCCCATCCCATCCCATTGCATCGCATCGCATCGCATCGCATCGCTTCGCATCGCATCGCATCGCATCGCATCGCATCGCATCGCATCGCACCGCATCGCATCGCAACGCATCCCATCCCATCCCATCCCATCTCATCCCATCCCATCCCATCCCATCCCATTGCATCGCATCGCATCGCATCGCATCGCATCGCATTGCATCGCATCGCATCGCATCGCATCGTATCGCATCGCATCGCATCGCATCGCATCGCATCGCATCGCATCGCAACGCATCGCATCGCATCGCATCGCATCGCATCGCATCGCATCGCATCGCATCGCATCGCATCGCATCGCATTGCATCGCATCGCATCGCAACGCATCGCATCGCATCTAATCGCATCGCATCAAATCGCATCTAATCGCATCGCATCGCATCGCATCGCATCGCATCGCATCGCTTTGCATCGCATCGCATCGCATCGCATCGCATCGCATCTAATCGCATCGCATCGCATCGCATTGCATCGCATCGCAACGCATCGCATCGCATCTAATCGCATCGCATCGCATCGCATCGCATCGCATCGCTTCGCATCGCATCGCATCGCATTGCATCGCATCGCATCGCATCGCACCGCATCGCATCGCAACGCATCGCATCGCATCTAATCGCATCGCATCTAATCGCATCGCATCGCATCGCATCGCATCGCTTCGCATCGCATCGCATTGCATCGCATCGCATCGCAACGCATCGCATCGCATCTAATCGCATCGCATCGCATCGCATTGCATCGCATCGCATCGCATCGCATCGCATTGCATCGCATCGTATCGCATCGCATCGCATCGCATCGCATCGCATCGCAACGCATCGCATCGCATCTAATCGCATCGCATCGCATCGCATCGCATCGCATCGCATCGCATCGCATCGCATCGCAACGCATCGCATCGCATCTAATCGCATCGCATCGCATCGCATCGCAACGCATCGCATCGCAACGCATCGCATCGCATCTAATCGCATCGCATCGCATCGCATCGCATCGCATCGCGACGCATCGCATCGCATCGCTTCGCATCGCATCGCATCGCATCGCATCGCATCACATCGCATCGCATCGCATCGCATCGCATCGCATCTAATCGCATCGCATCTAATCGCATCGCATCGCATCGCAACGCATCGCATTGCATCGCATCGCATCGCAACGCATCGCATCGCATCGCATCGCAACGCATCGCATAGCATCTAATCGCATCGCATCTAATCGCATCGCATCGCATCTAATCGCATCGCATCGCATCGCTTCGCATCGCATCGCATCGCATTGCATCGCATCGCAACGCATCGCATCGCATCGCTTCGCATCGCATCGCATTGCATCGCATCGCATCGCAACGCATCGCATCGCATCTAATCGCATCGCATCGCATCGCATCGCATCGCATCGCATCGCATCGCATCGCATTGCATCGCATCGCATCGCATCTAATCGCATCGCATCGCATCGCATCGCATCGCATCGCTTCGCATCGCATCGCATTGCATCGCATCGCATCGCAACGCATCGCATCGCATCTAATCGCATCGCATCGCATCGCATCGCATCGCATCGCATCGCATCGCATCGCATTGCATCGCATCGTATCGCATCGCATCGCATCGCATTGCATCGCATCGCATCGCATCGCATCGCAACGCATCGCATCGCATCGCATCGCATCGCATCGCATCGCATCGCATCGCATCGCATCGCATCGCATCGCATTGCATCGCATCGCATCGCAACGCATCGCATCGCATCTAATCGCATCGCATCAAATCGCATCTAATCGCATCGCATCGCATCGCATCGCATCGCATCGCATCGCTTTGCATCGCATCGCATCGCATCGCATCGCATCGCATTGCATCGCATCCCATCGCAACGCATCGCATCGCATCTAATCGCATCGCATCGCATCGCATTGCATCGCATCGCAACGCATCGCATCGCATCTAATCGCATCGCATCGCATCGCATCGCATCGCATCGCTTCGCATCGCATCGCATCGCATTGCATCGCATCGCATCGCATCGCACCGCATCGCATCGCAACGCATCGCATCGCATCTAATCGCATCGCATCTAATCGCATCGCATCGCATCGCATCGCATCGCTTCGCATCGCATCGCATCTAATCGCATCGCATCGCATTGCATCGCATCGCAACGCATCCCATCCCATCCCATCCCATCTCATCCCATCCCATCCCATCCCATCCCATTGCATCGCATCGCATTGCATCGCATCGCATCGCATTGCATCGCATCGCATCGCATCGCATTGCATCGCATCTAATCGCATCGCATCGCATCGCATCGCATCGCATCGCATCGCATCGCATCGCATTGCATCGCATCGCATCGCATCGCATCGCAACGCATCGCATCGCATCGCATCGCATCGCATCGCATCGCATCGCATCGCATCGCATCGCATCGCATCGCATTGCATCGCATCGCATCGCAACGCATCGCATCGCATCTAATCGCATCGCATCAAATCGCATCTAATCGCATCGCATCGCATCGCATCGCATCGCATCGCTTTGCATCGCATCGCATCGCATCGCATCGCATCGCATTGCATCGCATCGCATCGCAACGCATCGCATCGCATCTAATCGCATCGCATCGCATCGCATTGCATCGCATCGCAACGCATCGCATCGCATCTAATCGCATCGCATCGCATCGCATCGCATCGCATCGCTTCGCATCGCATCGCATCGCATTGCATCGCATCGCATCGCATCGCACCGCATCGCATCGCATCGCATCGCATCGCATCGCATCGCTTCGCATCGCATCGCATCTAATCGCATCGCATCGCATTGCATCGCATCGCATCGCATCGCATCGCATTGCATCGCATCGTATCGCATCGCATCGCATCGCATCGCATCGCATCGCAACGCATCGCATCGCATCTAATCGCATCGCATCGCATCGCATCGCATCGCATCGCATCGCAACGCATCGCATCGCATCGCTTCGCATCGCATCGCATCGCATCGCATCGCATCACATCGCATCGCATCGCATCGCAACGCATCGCATCGCATCTAATCGCATCGCATCTAATCGCATCGCATCGCATCGCATCGCATCGCATCGCATCGCATCGCAACGCATCGCATCGCATCTAATCGCATCGCATCTAATCGCATCGCATCGCATCGCATCGCATCGCATCGCTTCGCATCGCATCGCATCGCATCGCATCGCTTCGCATCGCATCGCATCGCATCGCATCGCATCGCATCGCATCGCACCGCATCGCATCGCATCGCATCGCAACGCATCGCATCGCATCGCATCGCATTGCATCGCATCGCATCGCAACGCATCGCATCGCATCGCATCGCATCGCATTGCATCGCTTCGCATCGCATCGCATCGCATCGCATCGCATCGCATCGCATCGCACCGCATCGCATCGCAACGCATCGCATCGCATCTAATCGCATCGCATCTAATCGCATCGCATCGCATCGCATCGCATCGCTTCGCATCGCATCGCATTGCATCGCATCGCATCGCAACGCATCGCATCGCATCTAATCGCATCGCAACGCATCGCATCGCATCGCATCGCATCGCATCGCATCGCATCGCATCGCATCGCATCGCATCGCATCGCATCGCATCGCATCGCATCGCATCGCATCGCATTGCATCGCATCGCATCGCAACGCATCGCATCGCATCGCATCGCATCGCATCGCATCTAATCGCATCGCATCTAATCGCATTGCATCGCATCGTATCGCATCGCATCGCATCGCATTGCATCGCATCGCATCGCATCGCATCGCAACGCATCGCATCGCATCGCATCGCATCGCATCGCATCGCATCGCATCGCATCGCACCGCATCGCATCGCAACGCATCGCATCGCATCTAATCGCATCGCATCTAATCGCATCGCATCGCATCGCATCGCATCGCTTCGCATCGCATCGCATCGCATCGCATCGCATTGCATCGCATCGCATCGCAACGCATCGCATCGCATCGCATCGCATCGCATCGCATCGCATTGCATCGCTTCGCATCGCATCGCATCGCATCGCATCGCATCGCATTGCATCGCACCGCATCGCATCGCAACGCATCGCATCGCATCTAATCGCATCGCATCTAATCGCATCGCATCGCATCGCATCGCATCGCTTCGCATCGCATCGCATTGCATCGCATCGCATCGCAACGCATCGCATCGCATCTAATCGCATCGCATCGCATCTAATCGCATCGCATCTAATCGCATCGCATCGCATCGCATCGCATCGCTTCGCATCGCATCGCATCTAATCGCATCGCATCGCATTGCATCGCATCGCATCGCATCGCATCGCATTGCATCGCATCGTATCGCATCGCATCGCATCGCATCGCATCGCATCGCAACGCATCGCATCGCATCTAATCGCATCGCATCGCATCGCATCGCATCGCATCGCATCGCAACGCATCGCATCGCATCGCTTCGCATCGCATCGCATCGCATCGCATCGCATCACATCGCATCGCATCGCATCGCAACGCATCGCATCGCATCTAATCGCATCGCATCTAATCGCATCGCATCGCATCGCATCGCATCGCATCGCATCGCATCGCAACGCATCGCATCGCATCTAATCGCATCGCATCTAATCGCATCGCATCGCATCGCATCGCATCGCATCGCTTCGCATCGCATCGCATCGCATCGCATCGCATTGCATCGCATCGTATCGCATCGCATCGCATCGCATTGCATCGCATCGCATCGCATCGCATCGCAACGCATCGCATCGCATCGCATCGCATCGCATCGCATTGCATCGCATCGTATCGCATCGCATCGCATCGCATTGCATCGCATCGCATCGCATCGCATCGCAACGCATCGCATCGCATCGCATCGCATCGCATCGCATCGCATCGCATCGCATCGCATCGCATCGCATCGCATCGCATCGCATTGCATCGCATCGCATCGCAACGCATCGCATCGCATCGCATCGCATCGCATCGCACCGCATCGCATCGCAACGCATCGCATCGCATCTAATCGCATCGCATCTAATCGCATCGCATCGCATCACATCGCATCGCATCGCATCGCAACGCATCGCATCGCATCTAATCGCATCGCATCTAATCGCATCGCATCGCATCGCATCGCATCGCATCGCATCGCATCGCAACGCATCGCATCGCATCGCATCGCATCTAATCGCATCGCATCTAATCGCATCGCATCTAATCGCATCGCATCGCATCGCATCGCATCGCATCGCATCGCATCGCATCGCATCGCATCGCATCGCATCGCATCGCAACGCATCGCATCGCATCTAATCGCATCGCATCTAATCGCATCGCATCGCATCGCATCGCATCGCATCGCTTCGCATCGCATCGCATCGCATCGCATTGCATCGCATCGTATCGCATCGCATCGCATCGCATTGCATCGCATCGCATCGCATCGCATCGCAACGCATCGCATCGCATCGCATCGCATCGCATCGCATCGCATCGCATCGCATCGCATCGCATCGCATCGCATCGCATCGCATCGCATCGCATCGCATTGCATCGCATCGCATCGCAACGCATCGCATCGCATCGCATCGCATCGCATCGCACCGCATCGCATCGCAACGCATCGCATCGCATCTAATCGCATCGCATCTAATCGCATCGCATCGCATCGCATCGCATCGCTTCGCATCGCATCGCATCGCATCGCATCTAATCGCATCGCATCTAATCGCATCGCATCGCATCGCATCGCATCGCATCGCTTCGCATCGCATCGCATCGCATCGCATCGCATTGCATCGCATCGTATCGCATCGCATCGCATCGCATTGCATCGCATCGCATCGCATCGCATCGCAACGCATCGCATCGCATCGCATCGCATCGCATCGCATTGCATCGCATCGTATCGCATCGCATCGCATCGCATTGCATCGCATCGCATCGCATCGCATCGCAACGCATCGCATCGCATCGCATCGCATCGCATCGCTTCGCATCGCATCGCATCGCATTGCATCGCATCGCATCGCATCGCACCGCATCGCATCGCAACGCATCGCATCGCATCTAATCGCATCGCATCTAATCGCATCGCATCGCATCGCATCGCATCGCTTCGCATCGCATCGCATCTAATCGCATCGCATCTAATCGCATCGCATCGCATCGCATCGCATCGCATCGCATCGCATCGCATCGCATCGCATTGCATCGCATCGCATCGCAACGCATCGCATCGCATCTAATCGCATCGCATCAAATCGCATCTAATCGCATCGCATCGCATCGCATCGCATCGCATCGCATCGCTTTGCATCGCATCGCATCGCATCGCATCGCATCGCATTGCATCGCATCGCATCGCAACGCATCGCATCGCATCTAATCGCATCGCATCGCATCGCATTGCATCGCATCGCAACGCATCGCATCGCATCTAATCGCATCGCATCGCATCGCATCGCATCGCATCGCTTCGCATCGCATCGCATCGCATTGCATCGCATCGCATCGCATCGCACCGCATCGCATCGCAACGCATCGCATCGCATCTAATCGCATCGCATCTAATCGCATCGCATCGCATCGCATCGCATCGCTTCGCATCGCATCGCATCTAATCGCATCGCATCGCATTGCATCGCATCGCATCGCATCGCATCGCATTGCATCGCATCGTATCGCATCGCATCGCATCGCATCGCATCGCATCGCAACGCATCGCATCGCATCTAATCGCATCGCATCGCATCGCATCGCATCGCATCGCATCGCAACGCATCGCATCGCATCGCTTCGCATCGCATCGCATCGCATCGCATCGCATCACATCGCATCGCATCGCATCGCAACGCATCGCATCGCATCTAATCGCATCGCATCTAATCGCATCGCATCGCATCGCATCGCATCGCATCGCATCGCATCGCAACGCATCGCATCGCATCTAATCGCATCGCATCTAATCGCATCGCATCGCATCGCATCGCATCGCATCGCTTCGCATCGCATCGCATCGCATCGCATCGCTTCGCATCGCATCGCATCGCATCGCATCGCATCGCATCGCATCGCACCGCATCGCATCGCATCGCATCGCAACGCATCGCATCGCATCGCATCGCATTGCATCGCATCGCATCGCAACGCATCGCATCGCATCGCATCGCATCGCATTGCATCTAATCGCATCGCATCGCATCGCATCGCATCGCTTCGCATCGCATCGCATCGCATCGCATCGCATCACATCGCATCGCAACGCATCGCATCGCCCCGCATCGCATCGCACCATATCGCATCGCAACGCATCGCATCGCATCTAATCGCATCGCATCTAATCGCATCGCATCGCATCGCATCGCATCGCATCGCTTCGCATCTAATCGCATCGCATCGCATCGCATCGCACCGCATCGCATCGCAACGCATCCCATCCCATCCCATCCCATCTCATCCCATCCCATCCCATCCCATCCCATTGCATCGCATCGCATTGCATCGCATCGCTTCGCATCGCATCGCATCGCATCGCATCGCATCGCATCGCATCGCACCGCATCGCATCGCAACGCATCGCATCGCATCTAATCGCATCGCATCTAATCGCATCGCATCGCATCGCATCGCATCGCTTCGCATCGCATCGCATCGCTTTGCATCGCATCGCATCTAATCGCATCGCATCGCATCGCATCGCATCGCATCGCATCGCATCGCATCGCATTGCATCGCATCGTATCGCATCGCATCGCATCGCATTGCATCGCATCGCATCGCAACGCATCGCATCGCATCTAATCGCATCGCATCAAATCGCATCTAATCGCATCGCATCGCATCGCATCGCATCGCATCGCATCGCTTTGCATCGCATCGCATCTAATCGCATCGCATCGCATCGCATCGCATCGCATCGCATCGCATCGCATCGCATCGCATTGCATCGCATCGTATCGCATCGCATCGCATCGCATTGCATCGCATCGCATCGCATCTAATCGCATCGCATCGCATCGCATCGCATCGCATCGCAACGCATCGCATCGCATCTAATCGCATCGCATCGCATCGCATCGCATCGCATCGCGACGCATCGCATCGCATCGCTTCGCATCGCATCGCATCGCATCGCATCGCATCACATCGCATCGCATCGCATCGCAACGCATTGCATCGCCCCGCATCGCATCGCACCATATCGCATCGGAACGCATCGCATCGCATCGCATCGCGACGCATCGCATCGCATCGCGACGCATCGCATCGCATCGCTTTGCATCGCATCGCATCGCATCGCATCGCATCACATCGCATCGCATCGCATCGCAACGCATTGCATCGCCCCGCATCGCATCGCACCATATCGCATCGGAACGCATCGCATCGCATCGCATCGCGACGCATCGCATCGCATCGCATCGCATCGCATCGCATCGCATCGCACCGCATCGCATCGCAACGCATCGCATCGCCCCGCATCGCATCGCACCATATCGCATCGGAACGCATCGCGTCGCATCGCCCCGCATCGCATCGCACCATATCGCATCGGAACGCATCGCATCGCATCGCATCGCATCGCATCGCATCGCACCGCATCGCATCGCATCGTATCGCATCGCATCGCATCGCTTCGCATCGCATCGCATCGCATCGCATCGTATCGCAGCGCATCGCATCGCACCGCATCGCAACGCATCGCATCGCATCGCATCGCTTCGCATCGCATCGCATCGCATCGCATCGCATCGCATCGCATCGCACCGCATCGCATCGCAACGCATCCCATCCCATCCCATCCCATCTCATCCCATCCCATCCCATCCCATCTCATTGCATCGCATCGCATCGCATCGCATCGCATCGCATTGCATCGCATCGCATCGCATCGCATCGTATCGCATCGCATCGCATCGCATCGCATCGCATCGCATCGCATCGCGATATCCCATCCCATCCCATCCCATCTCATCCCATCTCATCCCATCCCATCCCATTGCATCGCATCGCATCGCATCGCATCGCAACGCATCGCATCGCATCTAATCGCATCGCATCGCATCGCATCGCACCGCATCGCATCGCAACGCATCCCATCCCATCCCATCCCATCTCATCCCATCCCATCCCATCCCATCCCATTGCATCGCATCGCATTGCATCGCATCGCATCGCATCGCATCGCAACGCATCGCATCGCATCGCATCGCATCGCATCGCATCGCATCGCATCGCATCGCATCGCATCGCATCGCATTGCATCGCATCGCATCGCAACGCATCGCATCGCATCTAATCGCATCGCATCAAATCGCATCTAATCGCATCGCATCGCATCGCATCGCATCGCATCGCTTTGCATCGCATCGCATCGCATCGCATCGCATCGCATTGCATCGCATCGCATCGCATCGCACCGCATCGCATCGCAACGCATCGCATCGCATCTAATCGCATCGCATCTAATCGCATCGCATCGCATCGCATCGCATCGCTTCGCATCGCATCGCATTGCATCGCATCGCATCGCAACGCATCGCATCGCATCTAATCGCATCGCATCGCATCGCATTGCATCGCATCGCATCGCATCGCATCGCATTGCATCGCATCGTATCGCATTGCATCGCATCGCATCGCATCGCATCGCAACGCATCGCATCGCATCTAATCGCATCGCATCGCATCGCATCGCATCGCATCGCAACGCATCGCATCGCATCTAATCGCATCGCATCGCATCGCATCGCATCGCATCGCAACGCATCGCATCGCATCTAATCGCATCGCATCGCATCGCATCGCGACGCATCGCATCGCACCGCTTCGCATCGCATCGCATCGCATCGCATCGCATCACATCGCATCGCATCGCATTGCAACGCATTGCATCGCCCCGCATCGCATCGCACCATATCGCATCGGAACGCATCGCATCGCATCGCATCGCGACGCATCGCATCGCATCGCGACGCATCGCATCGCATCGCGACGCATCGCATCGCATCGCTTTGCATCGCATCGCATCGCATCGCATCGCATCACATCGCATCGCATCGCATCGCACCATATCGCATCGGAACGCATCGCATCGCATCGCATCGCGACGCATCGCATCGCATCGCATCGCATCGCATCGCATCGCATCGCATCGCACCGCATCGCATCGCAACGCATCGCATCGCCCCGCATCGCATCGCACCATATCGCATCGGAACGCATCGCATCGCATCGCCCCGCATCGCATCGCACCATATCGCATCGGAACGCATCGCATCGCATCGCATCGCATCGCATCGCATCGCACCGCATCGCATCGCATCGTATCGCATCGCATCGCATCGCTTCGCATCGCATCGCATCGCATCGCATCGTATCGCAGCGCATCGCATCGCACCGCATCGCAACGCATCGCATCGCATCGCATCGCTTCGCATCGCATCGCATCGCATCGCATCGCATCGCATCGCATCGCACCGCATCGCATCGCAACGCATCCCATCCCATCCCATCCCATCTCATCCCATCCCATCCCATCCCATCCCATTGCATCGCATCGCATCGCATCGCATCGCATCGCATTGCATCGCATCGCATCGCATCGCATTGTATCGCATCGCATCGCATCGCATCGCATCGCATCGCATCGCATCGCGATATCCCATCCCATCCCATCCCATCTCATCCCATCTCATCCCATCCCATCCCATTGCATCGCATCGCATCGCATCGCATCGCAACGCATCGCATCGCATCTAATCGCATCGCATCGCATCGCATCGCACCGCATCGCATCGCAACGCATCCCATCCCATCCCATCCCATCTCATCCCATCCCATCCCATCCCATCCCATTGCATCGCATCGCATTGCATCGCATCGCATCGCATTGCATCGCATCGCATCGCATCGCATTGCATCGCATCTAATCGCATCGCATCGCATCGCATCGCATCGCATCGCATCGCATCGCATTGCATCGCATCGTATCGCATCGCATCGCATCGCATTGCATCGCATCGCATCGCATCGCATCGCAACGCATCGCATCGCATCGCATCGCATCGCATCGCATCGCATCGCATCGCATCGCATCGCATCGCATCGCATTGCATCGCATCGCATCGCAACGCATCGCATCGCATCTAATCGCATCGCATCAAGTCGCATCTAATCGCATCGCATCGCATCGCATCGCATCGCATCGCATCGCTTTGCATCGCATCGCATCGCATCGCATCGCATCGCATCTAATCGCATCGCATCGCATCGCATTGCATCGCATCGCAACGCATCGCATCGCATCTAATCGCATCGCATCGCATCGCATCGCATCGCATCGCTTCGCATCGCATCGCATCGCATTGCATCGCATCGCATCGCATCGCACCGCATCGCATCGCAACGCATCGCATCGCATCTAATCGCATCGCATCTAATCGCATCGCATCGCATCGCATCGCATCGCTTCGCATCGCATCGCATTGCATCGCATCGCATCGCAACGCATCGCATCGCATCTAATCGCATCGCATCGCATCGCATTGCATCGCATCGCATCGCATCGCATCGCATTGCATCGCATCGTATCGCATCGCATCGCATCGCATCGCATCGCATCGCAACGCATCGCATCGCATCTAATCGCATCGCATCGCATCGCATCGCATCGCATCGCATCGCATCGCATCGCATCGCAACGCATCGCATCGCATCTAATCGCATCGCATCGCATCGCATCGCAACGCATCGCATCGCAACGCATCGCATCGCATCTAATCGCATCGCATCGCATCGCATCGCATCGCATCGCATCGCGACGCATCGCATCGCATCGCTTCGCATCGCATCGCATCGCATCGCATCGCATCACATCGCATCGCATCGCATCGCATCGCATCGCATCTAATCGCATCGCATCTAATCGCATCGCATCGCATCGCAACGCATCGCATTGCATCGCATCGCATCGCAACGCATCGCATCGCATCGCATCGCAACGCATCGCATAGCATCTAATCGCATCGCATCTAATCGCATCGCATCGCATCGCATCGCATCGCATCGCATCGCATCGCAACGCATCGCATCGCATCTAATCGCATCGCATCTAATCGCATCGCATCGCATCGCATCGCATCGCATCGCTTCGCATCGCATCGCTTCGCATCGCATCGCATCGCATCGCATCGCATCGCACCGCATCGCATCGCACCGCATCGCATCGCATCGCATCGCATCGCATCGCAACGCATCGCATCGCATCTAATCGCATCGCATCTAATCGCATCGCATCGCATCGCATCGCATCGCTTCGCATCGCTTCGCATCGCATCTCATCGCATCGCATCGCATCGCATCGCATCGCACCGCATCGCATCGCATCGCATCGCATCGCATCGCATCGCATCGCATCGCTTCGCATCGCATCTCATCGCATCGCATCGCATCGCATCGCATCGCACCGCATCGCATCGCATCGCATCGCATCGCATCGCATCGCATCGCATCGCATCGCATCGCATCGCTTCGCATCGCATCGCATCGCATCGCATCGCATCGCATCGCATCGCATCGCATCGCATCGCATCGCATCGCATCGCATCGCTTCGCATCGCATCGCATTGCATCGCATCGCATCGCAACGCATCGCATCGCATCTAATCGCATCGCATCGCATCGCATCGCATCGCATCGCATCGCATCGCATCGCATTGCATCGCATCGTATCGCATCGCATCGCATCGCATCGCATCTAATCGCATCGCATCGCATCGCATCGCATCGCATCGCAACGCATCGCATCGCATCTAATCGCATCGCATCGCATCGCATCGCAACGCATCGCATCGCAACGCATCGCATCGCATCTAATCGCATCGCATCGCATCGCATCGCATCGCATCGCTTCGCATCGCATCGCATTGCATCGCATCGCATCGCAACGCATCGCATCGCATCTAATCGCATCGCATCGCATCGCATCGCATCGCATCGCATCGCATCGCATCGCATTGCATCGCATCGTATCGCATCGCATCGCATCGCATTGCATCGCATCGCATCGCATCGCATCGCAACGCATCGCATCGCATCGCATCGCATCGCATCGCATCGCATCGCATCGCATCGCATCGCATCGCATCGCATTGCATCGCATCGCATCGCAACGCATCGCATCGCATCTAATCGCATCGCATCAAATCGCATCTAATCGCATCGCATCGCATCGCATCGCATCGCATCGCATCGCTTTGCATCGCATCGCATCGCATCGCATCGCATCGCATTGCATCGCATCGCATCGCAACGCATCGCATCGCATCTAATCGCATCGCATCGCATCGCATTGCATCGCATCGCAACGCATCGCATCGCATCTAATCGCATCGCATCGCATCGCATCGCATCGCATCGCTTCGCATCGCATCGCATCGCATTGCATCGCATCGCATCGCATCGCACCGCATCGCATCGCAACGCATCGCATCGCATCTAATCGCATCGCATCTAATCGCATCGCATCGCATCGCATCGCATCGCTTCGCATCGCATTGCATCTAATCGCATCGCATCGCATTGCATCGCATCGCAACGCATCCCATCCCATCCCATCCCATCTCATCCCATCCCATCCCATCCCATCCCATTGCATCGCATCGCATTGCATCGCATCGCATCGCATTGCATCGCATCGCATCGCATCGCATTGCATCGCATCTAATCGCATCGCATCGCATCGCATCGCATCGCATCGCATCGCATCGCATCGCATTGCATCGCATCGCATCGCATCGCATCGCAACGCATCGCATCGCATCGCATCGCATCGCATCGCATCGCATCGCATCGCATCGCATCGCATCGCATCGCATTGCATCGCATCGCATCGCAACGCATCGCATCGCATCTAATCGCATCGCATCAAATCGCATCTAATCGCATCGCATCGCATCGCATCGCATCGCATCGCTTTGCATCGCATCGCATCGCATCGCATCGCATCGCATTGCATCGCATCGCATCGCAACGCATCGCATCGCATCTAATCGCATCGCATCGCATCGCATTGCATCGCATCGCAACGCATCGCATCGCATCTAATCGCATCGCATCGCATCGCATCGCATCGCATCGCTTCGCATCGCATCGCATCGCATTGCATCGCATCGCATCGCATCGCACCGCATCGCATCGCAACGCATCGCATCGCATCTAATCGCATCGCATCTAATCGCATCGCATCGCATCGCATCGCATCGCTTCGCATCGCATCGCATTGCATCGCATCGCATCGCAACGCATCGCATCGCATCTAATCGCATCGCATCGCATCGCATTGCATCGCATCGCATCGCATCGCATCGCATTGCATCGCATCGTATCGCATTGCATCGCATCGCATCGCATCGCATCGCAACGCATCGCATCGCATCTAATCGCATCGCATCGCATCGCATCGCATCGCATCGCAACGCATCGCATCGCATCTAATCGCATCGCATCGCATCGCATCGCATCGCATCGCAACGCATCGCATCGCATCTAATCGCATCGCATCGCATCGCATCGCATCGCATCGCGACGCATCGCATCGCACCGCTTCGCATCGCATCGCATCGCATCGCATCGCATCACATCGCATCGCATCGCATCGCAACGCATTGCATCGCCCCGCATCGCATCGCACCATATCGCATCGGAACGCATCGCATCGCATCGCATCGCGACGCATCGCATCGCATCGCGACGCATCGCATCGCATCGCTTTGCATCGCATCGCATCGCATCGCATCGCATCACATCGCATCGCATCGCATCGCAACGCATTGCATCGCCCCGCATCGCATCGCACCATATCGCATCGGAACGCATCGCATCGCATCGCATCGCGACGCATCGCATCGCATCGCATCGCATCGCATCGCATCGCACCGCATCGCATCGCAACGCATCGCATCGCCCCGCATCGCATCGCACCATATCGCATCGGAACGCATCGCATCGCATCGCCCCGCATCGCATCGCACCATATCGCATCGGAACGCATCGCATCGCATCGCATCGCATCGCATCGCATCGCACCGCATCGCATCGCATCGTATCGCATCGCATCGCATCGCTTCGCATCGCATCGCATCGCATCGCATCGTATCGCAGCGCATCGCATCGCACCGCATCGCAACGCATCGCATCGCATCGCATCGCTTCGCATCGCATCGCATCGCATCGCATCGCATCGCATCGCATCGCACCGCATCGCATCGCAACGCATCCCATCCCATCCCATCCCATCTCATCCCATCCCATCCCATCCCATCCCATTGCATCGCATCGCATCGCATCGCATCGCATCGCATTGCATCGCATCGCATCGCATCGCATCGTATCGCATCGCATCGCATCGCATCGCATCGCATCGCATCGCATCGCGATATCCCATCCCATCCCATCCCATCTCATCCCATCTCATCCCATCCCATCCCATTGCATCGCATCGCATCGCATCGCATCGCAACGCATCGCATCGCATCTAATCGCATCGCATCGCATCGCATCGCACCGCATCGCATCGCAACGCATCCCATCCCATCCCATCCCATCTCATCCCATCCCATCCCATCCCATCCCATTGCATCGCATCGCATTGCATCGCATCGCATCGCATTGCATCGCATCGCATCGCATCGCATTGCATCGCATCTAATCGCATCGCATCGCATCGCATCGCATCGCATCGCATCGCATCGCATTGCATCGCATCGTATCGCATCGCATCGCATCGCATTGCATCGCATCGCATCGCATCGCATCGCAACGCATCGCATCGCATCGCATCGCATCGCATCGCATCGCATCGCATCGCATCGCATCGCATCGCATCGCATTGCATCGCATCGCATCGCAACGCATCGCATCGCATCTAATCGCATCGCATCAAATCGCATCTAATCGCATCGCATCGCATCGCATCGCATCGCATCGCATCGCTTTGCATCGCATCGCATCGCATCGCATCGCATCGCATCTAATCGCATCGCATCGCATCGCATTGCATCGCATCGCAACGCATCGCATCGCATCTAATCGCATCGCATCGCATCGCATCGCATCGCATCGCTTCGCATCGCATCGCATCGCATTGCATCGCATCGCATCGCATCGCACCGCATCGCATTGCATCGCATCGCATCGCATCGCATCGCATTGCATCGCATCGTATCGCATTGCATCGCATCGCATCGCATCGCATCGCATTGCATCGCATCGTATCGCATCGCATCGCATCGCATCGCATCGCATCGCAACGCATCGCATCGCATCTAATCGCATCGCATCGCATCGCATCGCATCGCATCGCATCGCATCGCATCGCATCGCAACGCATCGCATCGCATCTAATCGCATCGCATCGCATCGCATCGCAACGCATCGCATCGCAACGCATCGCATCGCATCTAATCGCATCGCATCGCATCGCATCGCATCGCATCGCATCGCGACGCATCGCATCGCATCGCTTCGCATCGCATCGCATCGCATCGCATCGCATCACATCGCATCGCATCGCATCGCATCGCATCGCATCTAATCGCATCGCATCTAATCGCATCGCATCGCATCGCAACGCATCGCATTGCATCGCATCGCATCGCAACGCATCACATCGCATCGCATCGCAACGCATCGCATAGCATCTAATCGCATCGCATCTAATCGCATCGCATCGCATCGCATCGCATCGCATCGCATCGCATCGCAACGCATCGCATCGCATCTAATCGCATCGCATCTAATCGCATCGCATCGCATCGCATCGCATCGCATCGCTTCGCATCGCATCGCTTCGCATCGCATCGCATCGCATCGCATCGCATCGCATCGCATCGCACCGCATCGCATCGCACCGCACCGCATCGCATCGCATCGCATCGCATCGCAACGCATCGCATCGCATCTAATCGCATCGCATCTAATCGCATCGCATCGCATCGCATCGCATCGCTTCGCATCGCTTCGCATCGCATGTCATCGCATCGCATCGCATCGCATCGCATCGCACCGCATCGCATCGCATCGCATCGCATCGCATCGCATCGCATCGCATCGCTTCGCATCGCATCTCATCGCATCGCATCGCATCGCATCGCATCGCATCGCATCGCACCGCATCGCATCGCAACGCATCCCATCCCATCCCATCCCATCTCATCCCATCCCATCCCATCCCATCCCATTGCATCGCATCGCATCGCATCGCATCGCATCGCATTGCATCGCATCGCATCGCATCGCATCGTATCGCATCGCATCGCATCGCATCGCATCGCATCGCATCGCATCGCGATATCCCATCCCATCCCATCCCATCTCATCCCATCTCATCCCATCCCATCCCATTGCATCGCATCGCATCGCATCGCATCGCTTCGCATCGCATCGCATCGCATCGCATCGCATCGCATCGCATCGCACCGCATCGCATCGCAACGCATCCCATCCCATCCCATCCCATCTCATCCCATCCCATCCCATCCCATCCCATTGCATCGCATCGCATCGCATCGCATCGCATCGCATTGCATCGCATCGCATCGCATCGCATCGTATCGCATCGCATCGCATCGCATCGCATCGCATCGCATCGCAACGCATCGCATCGCATCGCATCGCATCGCATCGCATCGCATCGCATCGCATCGCATCGCATCGCATCGCATTGCATCGCATCGCATCGCAACGCATCGCATCGCATCTAATCGCATCGCATCAAATCGCATCTAATCGCATCGCATCGCATCGCATCGCATCGCATCGCATCGCTTTGCATCGCATCGCATCGCATCGCATCGCATCGCATCTAATCGCATCGCATCGCATCGCATTGCATCGCATCGCAACGCATCGCATCGCATCTAATCGCATCGCATCGCATCGCATCGCATCGCATCGCTTCGCATCGCATCGCATCGCATTGCATCGCATCGCATCGCATCGCACCGCATCGCATCGCAACGCATCGCATCGCATCTAATCGCATCGCATCTAATCGCATCGCATCGCATCGCATCGCATCGCTTCGCATCGCATCGCATTGCATCGCATCGCATCGCAACGCATCGCATCGCATCTAATCGCATCGCATCGCATCGCATTGCATCGCATCGCATCGCATCGCATCGCATTGCATCGCATCGTATCGCATCGCATCGCATCGCATCGCATCGCATCGCAACGCATCGCATCGCATCTAATCGCATCGCATCGCATCGCATCGCATCGCATCGCATCGCATCGCATCGCATCGCAACGCATCGCATCGCATCTAATCGCATCGCATCGCATCGCATCGCAACGCATCGCATCGCAACGCATCGCATCGCATCTAATCGCATCGCATCGCATCGCATCGCATCGCATCGCGACGCATCGCATCGCATCGCTTCGCATCGCATCGCATCGCATCGCATCGCATCACATCGCATCGCATCGCATCGCATCGCATCGCATCTAATCGCATCGCATCTAATCGCATCGCATCGCATCGCAACGCATCGCATTGCATCGCATCGCATCGCAACGCATCGCATCGCATCGCATCGCAACGCATCGCATAGCATCTAATCGCATCGCATCTAATCGCATCGCATCGCATCTAATCGCATCGCATCGCATCGCTTCGCATCGCATCGCATCGCATTGCATCGCATCGCAACGCATCGCATCGCATCGCTTCGCATCGCATCGCATTGCATCGCATCGCATCGCAACGCATCGCATCGCATCTAATCGCATCGCATCGCATCGCATCGCATCGCATCGCATCGCATCGCATCGCATTGCATCGCATCGCATCGCATCTAATCGCATCGCATCGCATCGCATCGCATCGCATCGCTTCGCATCGCATCGCATTGCATCGCATCGCATCGCAACGCATCGCATCGCATCTAATCGCATCGCATCGCATCGCATCGCATCGCATCGCATCGCATCGCATCGCATTGCATCGCATCGTATCGCATCGCATCGCATCGCATTGCATCGCATCGCATCGCATCGCATCGCAACGCATCGCATCGCATCGCATCGCATCGCATCGCATCGCATCGCATCGCATCGCATCGCATCGCATCGCATTGCATCGCATCGCATCGCAACGCATCGCATCGCATCTAATCGCATCGCATCAAATCGCATCTAATCGCATCGCATCGCATCGCATCGCATCGCATCGCATCGCTTTGCATCGCATCGCATCGCATCGCATCGCATCGCATTGCATCGCATCCCATCGCAACGCATCGCATCGCATCTAATCGCATCGCATCGCATCGCATTGCATCGCATCGCAACGCATCGCATCGCATCTAATCGCATCGCATCGCATCGCATCGCATCGCATCGCTTCGCATCGCATCGCATCGCATTGCATCGCATCGCATCGCATCGCACCGCATCGCATCGCAACGCATCGCATCGCATCTAATCGCATCGCATCTAATCGCATCGCATCGCATCGCATCGCATCGCTTCGCATCGCATCGCATCTAATCGCATCGCATCGCATTGCATCGCATCGCAACGCATCCCATCCCATCCCATCCCATCTCATCCCATCCCATCCCATCCCATCCCATTGCATCGCATCGCATTGCATCGCATCGCATCGCATTGCATCGCATCGCATCGCATCGCATTGCATCGCATCTAATCGCATCGCATCGCATCGCATCGCATCGCATCGCATCGCATCGCATCGCATTGCATCGCATCGCATCGCATCGCATCGCAACGCATCGCATCGCATCGCATCGCATCGCATCGCATCGCATCGCATCGCATCGCATCGCATCGCATCGCATTGCATCGCATCGCATCGCAACGCATCGCATCGCATCTAATCGCATCGCATCAAATCGCATCTAATCGCATCGCATCGCATCGCATCGCATCGCATCGCTTTGCATCGCATCGCATCGCATCGCATCGCATCGCATTGCATCGCATCGCATCGCAACGCATCGCATCGCATCTAATCGCATCGCATCGCATCGCATTGCATCGCATCGCAACGCATCGCATCGCATCTAATCGCATCGCATCGCATCGCATCGCATCGCATCGCTTCGCATCGCATCGCATCGCATTGCATCGCATCGCATCGCATCGCACCGCATCGCATCGCATCGCATCGCATCGCATCGCATCGCTTCGCATCGCATCGCATCTAATCGCATCGCATCGCATTGCATCGCATCGCATCGCATCGCATCGCATTGCATCGCATCGTATCGCATCGCATCGCATCGCATCGCATCGCATCGCAACGCATCGCATCGCATCTAATCGCATCGCATCGCATCGCATCGCATCGCATCGCATCGCAACGCATCGCATCGCATCGCTTCGCATCGCATCGCATCGCATCGCATCGCATCACATCGCATCGCATCGCATCGCAACGCATCGCATCGCATCTAATCGCATCGCATCTAATCGCATCGCATCGCATCGCATCGCATCGCATCGCATCGCATCGCAACGCATCGCATCGCATCTAATCGCATCGCATCTAATCGCATCGCATCGCATCGCATCGCATCGCATCGCTTCGCATCGCATCGCATCGCATCGCATCGCTTCGCATCGCATCGCATCGCATCGCATCGCATCGCATCGCATCGCACCGCATCGCATCGCCACCGCATCGCATCGCATCGCATCGCAACGCATCGCATCGCATCGCATCGCATTGCATCGCATCGCATCGCAACGCATCGCATCGCATCGCATCGCATCGCATTGCATCGCTTCGCATCGCATCGCATCGCATCGCATCGCATCGCATCGCATCGCATCCGCATCGCATCGCAACGCATCGCATCGCATCTAATCGCATCGCATCTATCGCATCGCATCGCATCGCATCGCATCGCATCGCATCGCATCGCATTGCATCGCATCGCATCGCAACGCATCGCATCGCATCGCATCGCATCGCAACGCATCGCATCGCATCGCATCGCATCGCATCGCATCGCATCGCATCGCATCGCATCGCATCGCATCGCATCGCATCGCATCGCATCGCATCGCATCGCATTGCATCGCATCGCATCGCAACGCATCGCATCGCATCGCATCGCATCGCATCGCATCGCATCGCATCGCATCTAATCGCATCGCATCGCATCGCATCGCATCGCATCGCATCGCATTGCATCGCATCGCATCGCATCGCATCGCATCGCATCGCATCGCATCGCATCGCATCGCATCGCATCGCATCGCATCGCATCGCATCGCACCGCATCGCATCGCAACGCATCGCATCGCATCTAATCGCATCGCATCTAATCGCATCGCATCGCATCGCATCGCATCGCATCGCATCGCATCGCATCGCATCGCATCGCATTGCATCGCATCGCATCGCAACGCATCGCATCGCATCGCATCGCATCGCATCGCATCGCATCGCATCGCTTCGCATCGCATCGCATCGCATCGCATCGCATCGCATTGCATCGCACGCATCGCATCGCAACGCATCGCATCGCATCTAATCGCATCGCATCTAATCGCATCGCATCGCATCGCATCGCATCGCTTCGCATCGCATCGCATTGCATCGCATCGCATCGCAACGCATCGCATCGCATCTAATCGCATCGCATCGCATCTAATCGCATCGCATCTAATCGCATCGCATCGCATCGCATCGCATCGCTTCGCATCGCATCGCATCTAATCGCATCGCATCGCATTGCATCGCATCGCATCGCATCGCATCGCATTGCATCGCATCGTATCGCATCGCATCGCATCGCATCGCATCGCATCGCAACGCATCGCATCGCATCTAATCGCATCGCATCGCATCGCATCGCATCGCATCGCATCGCAACGCATCGCATCGCATCGCTTCGCATCGCATCGCATCGCATCGCATCGCATCACATCGCATCGCATCGCATCGCAACGCATCGCATCGCATCTAATCGCATCGCATCTAATCGCATCGCATCGCATCGCATCGCATCGCATCGCATCGCATCGCAACGCATCGCATCGCATCTAATCGCATCGCATCTAATCGCATCGCATCGCATCGCATCGCATCGCATCGCTTCGCATCGCATCGCATCGCATCGCATCGCATTGCATCGCATCGTATCGCATCGCATCGCATCGCATTGCATCGCATCGCATCGCATCGCATCGCAACGCATCGCATCGCATCGCATCGCATCGCATCGCATTGCATCGCATCGTATCGCATCGCATCGCATCGCATTGCATCGCATCGCATCGCATCGCATCGCAACGCATCGCATCGCATCGCATCGCATCGCATCGCATCGCATCGCATCGCATCGCATCGCATCGCATCGCATCGCATCGCATTGCATCGCATCGCATCGCAACGCATCGCATCGCATCGCATCGCATCGCATCGCACCGCATCGCATCGCAACGCATCGCATCGCATCTAATCGCATCGCATCTAATCGCATCGCATCGCATCACATCGCATCGCATCGCATCGCATCGCATCGCATCGCATCGCATCGCATCGCATCGCATCGCAACGCATCGCATCGCATCTAATCGCATCGCATCTAATCGCATCGCATCGCATCGCATCGCATCGCATCGCTTCGCATCGCATCGCATCGCATCGCATTGCATCGCATCGTATCGCATCGCATCGCATCGCATTGCATCGCATCGCATCGCATCGCATCGCAACGCATCGCATCGCATCGCATCGCATCGCATCGCATCGCATCGCATCGCATCGCATCGCATCGCATCGCATCGCATCGCATCGCATCGCATCGCATTGCATCGCATCGCATTGCATCGCATCGTATCGCATCGCATCGCATCGCATTGCATCGCATCGCATCGCATCGCATCGCAACGCATCGCATCGCATCGCATCGCATCGCATCGCATCGCATCGCATCGCATCGCATCGCATCGCATCGCATCGCATCGCATCTAATCGCATCGCATCGCATCGCATCGCATCGCTTCGCATCGCATCGCATCGCATCGCATCTAATCGCATCGCATCTAATCGCATCGCATCGCATCGCATCGCATCGCATCGCTTCGCATCGCATCGCATCGCATCGCATCGCATTGCATCGCATCGTATCGCATCGCATCGCATCGCATTGCATCGCATCGCATCGCATCGCATCGCAACGCATCGCATCGCATCGCATCGCATCGCATCGCATTGCATCGCATCGTATCGCATCGCATCGCATCGCATTGCATCGCATCGCATCGCATCGCATCGCAACGCATCGCATCGCATCGCATCGCATCGCATCGCTTCGCATCGCATCGCATCGCATTGCATCGCATCGCATCGCATCGCACCGCATCGCATCGCAACGCATCGCATCGCATCTAATCGCATCGCATCTAATCGCATCGCATCGCATCGCATCGCATCGCTTCGCATCGCATCGCATCTAATCGCATCGCATCTAATCGCATCGCATCGCATCGCATCGCATCGCATCGCATCGCATCGCATCGCATCGCATTGCATCGCATCGCATCGCAACGCATCGCATCGCATCTAATCGCATCGCATCAAATCGCATCTAATCGCATCGCATCGCATCGCATCGCATCGCATCGCATCGCTTTGCATCGCATCGCATCGCATCGCATCGCATCGCATTGCATCGCATCGCATCGCAACGCATCGCATCGCATCTAATCGCATCGCATCGCATCGCATTGCATCGCATCGCAACGCATCGCATCGCATCTAATCGCATCGCATCGCATCGCATCGCATCGCATCGCTTCGCATCGCATCGCATCGCATTGCATCGCATCGCATCGCATCGCACCGCATCGCATCGCAACGCATCGCATCGCATCTAATCGCATCGCATCTAATCGCATCGCATCGCATCGCATCGCATCGCTTCGCATCGCATCGCATCTAATCGCATCGCATCGCATTGCATCGCATCGCATCGCATCGCATCGCATTGCATCGCATCGTATCGCATCGCATCGCATCGCATCGCATCGCATCGCAACGCATCGCATCGCATCTAATCGCATCGCATCGCATCGCATCGCATCGCATCGCATCGCAACGCATCGCATCGCATCGCTTCGCATCGCATCGCATCGCATCGCATCGCATCACATCGCATCGCATCGCATCGCAACGCATCGCATCGCATCTAATCGCATCGCATCTAATCGCATCGCATCGCATCGCATCGCATCGCATCGCATCGCATCGCAACGCATCGCATCGCATCTAATCGCATCGCATCTAATCGCATCGCATCGCATCGCATCGCATCGCATCGCTTCGCATCGCATCGCATCGCATCGCATCGCTTCGCATCGCATCGCATCGCATCGCATCGCATCGCATCGCATCGCACCGCATCGCATCGCATCGCATCGCAACGCATCGCATCGCATCGCATCGCATTGCATCGCATCGCATCGCAACGCATCGCATCGCATCGCATCGCATCGCATTGCATCGCTTCGCATCGCATCGCATCGCATCGCATCGCATCGCATCGCATCGCACCGCATCGCATCGCAACGCATCGCATCGCATCTAATCGCATCGCATCTAATCGCATCGCATCGCATCGCATCGCATCGCTTCGCATCGCATCGCATTGCATCGCATCGCATCGCAACGCATCGCATCGCATCTAATCGCATCGCAACGCATCGCATCGCATCGCATCGCATCGCATCGCATCGCATCGCATCGCATCGCATCGCATCGCATCGCATCGCATCGCATCGCATCGCATCGCATCGCATTGCATCGCATCGCATCGCAACGCATCGCATCGCATCGCATCGCATCGCATCGCATCTAATCGCATCGCATCTAATCGCATTGCATCGCATCGTATCGCATCGCATCGCATCGCATTGCATCGCATCGCATCGCATCGCATCGCAACGCATCGCATCGCATCGCATCGCATCGCATCGCATCGCATCGCATCGCATCGCACCGCATCGCATCGCAACGCATCGCATCGCATCTAATCGCATCGCATCTAATCGCATCGCATCGCATCGCATCGCATCGCTTCGCATCGCATCGCATCGCATCGCATCGCATTGCATCGCATCGCATCGCAACGCATCGCATCGCATCGCATCGCATCGCATCGCATCGCATTGCATCGCTTCGCATCGCATCGCATCGCATCGCATCGCATCGCATCGCATCGCACCGCATCGCATCGCAACGCATCGCATCGCATCTAATCGCATCGCATCTAATCGCATCGCATCGCATCGCATCGCATCGCTTCGCATCGCATCGCATTGCATCGCATCGCATCGCAACGCATCGCATCGCATCTAATCGCATCGCATCGCATCTAATCGCATCGCATCTAATCGCATCGCATCGCATCGCATCGCATCGCTTCGCATCGCATCGCATCTAATCGCATCGCATCGCATTGCATCGCATCGCATCGCATCGCATCGCATTGCATCGCATCGTATCGCATCGCATCGCATCGCATCGCATCGCATCGCAACGCATCGCATCGCATCTAATCGCATCGCATCGCATCGCATCGCATCGCATCGCATCGCAACGCATCGCATCGCATCGCTTCGCATCGCATCGCATCGCATCGCATCGCATCACATCGCATCGCATCGCATCGCAACGCATCGCATCGCATCTAATCGCATCGCATCTAATCGCATCGCATCGCATCGCATCGCATCGCATCGCATCGCATCGCAACGCATCGCATCGCATCTAATCGCATCGCATCTAATCGCATCGCATCGCATCGCATCGCATCGCATCGCTTCGCATCGCATCGCATCGCATCGCATCGCATTGCATCGCATCGTATCGCATCGCATCGCATCGCATTGCATCGCATCGCATCGCATCGCATCGCAACGCATCGCATCGCATCGCATCGCATCGCATCGCATTGCATCGCATCGTATCGCATCGCATCGCATCGCATTGCATCGCATCGCATCGCATCGCATCGCAACGCATCGCATCGCATCGCATCGCATCGCATCGCATCGCATCGCATCGCATCGCATCGCATCGCATCGCATCGCATCGCATCGCATCGCATCGCATTGCATCGCATCGCATCGCAACGCATCGCATCGCATCGCATCGCATCGCATCGCACCGCATCGCATCGCAACGCATCGCATCGCATCTAATCGCATCGCATCTAATCGCATCGCATCGCATCACATCGCATCGCATCGCATCGCAACGCATCGCATCGCATCTAATCGCATCGCATCTAATCGCATCGCATCGCATCGCATCGCATCGCATCGCATCGCATCGCAACGCATCGCATCGCATCGCATCGCATCTAATCGCATCGCATCTAATCGCATCGCATCTAATCGCATCGCATCGCATCGCATCGCATCGCATCGCATCGCATCGCATCGCATCGCATCGCATCGCATCGCATCGCAACGCATCGCATCGCATCTAATCGCATCGCATCTAATCGCATCGCATCGCATCGCATCGCATCGCATCGCTTCGCATCGCATCGCATCGCATCGCATTGCATCGCATCGTATCGCATCGCATCGCATCGCATTGCATCGCATCGCATCGCATCGCATCGCAACGCATCGCATCGCATCGCATCGCATCGCATCGCATCGCATCGCATCGCATCGCATCGCATCGCATCGCATCGCATCGCATCGCATCGCATCGCATTGCATCGCATCGCATCGCAACGCATCGCATCGCATCGCATCGCATCGCATCGCACCGCATCGCATCGCAACGCATCGCATCGCATCTAATCGCATCGCATCTAATCGCATCGCATCGCATCGCATCGCATCGCTTCGCATCGCATCGCATCGCATCGCATCTAATCGCATCGCATCTAATCGCATCGCATCGCATCGCATCGCATCGCATCGCTTCGCATCGCATCGCATCGCATCGCATCGCATTGCATCGCATCGTATCGCATCGCATCGCATCGCATTGCATCGCATCGCATCGCATCGCATCGCAACGCATCGCATCGCATCGCATCGCATCGCATCGCATTGCATCGCATCGTATCGCATCGCATCGCATCGCATTGCATCGCATCGCATCGCATCGCATCGCAACGCATCGCATCGCATCGCATCGCATCGCATCGCTTCGCATCGCATCGCATCGCATTGCATCGCATCGCATCGCATCGCACCGCATCGCATCGCAACGCATCGCATCGCATCTAATCGCATCGCATCTAATCGCATCGCATCGCATCGCATCGCATCGCTTCGCATCGCATCGCATCTAATCGCATCGCATCGCATTGCATCGCATCGCATCGCATCGCATCGCATTGCATCGCATCGTATCGCATCGCATCGCATCGCATCGCATCGCATCGCAACGTATCGCATCGCATCTAATCGCATCGCATCGCATCGCATCGCATCGCATCGCATCGCAACGCATCGCATCGCATCGCTTCGCATCGCATCGCATCGCATCGCATCGCATCACATCGCATCGCATCGCATCGCAACGCATCGCATCGCATCTAATCGCATCGCATCTAATCGCATCGCATCGCATCGCATCGCATCGCATCGCATCGCATCGCAACGCATCGCATCGCATCTAATCGCATCGCATCTAATCGCATCGCATCGCATCGCATCGCATCGCATCGCTTCGCATCGCATCGCATCGCATCGCATCGCTTCGCATCGCATCGCATCGCATCGCATCGCATCGCATCGCATCGCACCGCATCGCATCGCATCGCATCGCAACGCATCGCATCGCATCGCATCGCATTGCATCGCATCGCATCGCAACGCATCGCATCGCATTGCATCGCATCGCATCGCAACGCATCGCATCGCATCGCATCGCATTGCATCGCATCGTATCGCATCGCATCGCATCGCATTGCATCGCATCGCATCGCATCGCATCGCAACGCATCGCATCGCATCGCATCGCATCGCATCGCATTGCATCGCATCGTATCGCATCGCATCGCATCGCATTGCATCGCATCGCATCGCATCGCATCGCAACGCATCGCATCGCATCGCATCGCATCGCATCGCATCGCATCGCATCGCATCGCATCGCATCGCATCGCATCGCATCGCATCGCATCGCATTGCATCGCATCGCATCGCAACGCATCGCATCGCATCGCATCGCATCGCATCGCACCGCATCGCATCGCAACGCATCGCATCGCATCTAATCGCATCGCATCTAATCGCATCGCATCGCATCGCATCGCATCGCTTCGCATCGCATCGCATCGCATCGCATCGCATTGCATCGCATCGCATCGCAACGCATCGCATCGCATCGCATCGCATCGCATCGCATCGCATTGCATCGCTTCGCATCGCATCGCATCGCATCGCATCGCATCGCATCGCATCGCACCGCATCGCATCGCAACGCATCGCATCGCATCTAATCGCATCGCATCTAATCGCATCGCATCGCATCGCATCGCATCGCTTCGCATCGCATCGCATTGCATCGCATCGCATCGCAACGCATCGCATCGCATCTAATCGCATCGCATCGCATCGCATCGCATCGCATCGCAACGCATCGCATCGCATCTAATCGCATCGCATCGCATCGCATCGCATCGCATCGCGACGCATCGCATCGCATCGCTTCGCATCGCATCGCATCGCATCGCATCGCATCACATCGCATCGCATCGCATCGCAACGCATTGCATCGCCCCGCATCGCATCGCACCATATCGCATCGGAACGCATCGCATCGCATCGCATCGCGACGCATCGCATCGCATCGCGACGCATCGCATCGTATCGCATCGCATCGCATCGCATTGCATCGCATCGCATCGCAACGCATCGCATCGCATCTAATCGCATCGCATCGCATCGCATCGCATCGCAACGCATCGCATCGCAACGCATCGCATCGCATCTAATCGCATCGCATCTAATCGCATCGCATCGCATCGCATCGCATCGCATCGCGACGCATCGCATCGCATCGCTTCGCATCGCATCGCATCGCATCGCATCGCATCACATCGCATCGCATCGCATCGCAACGCATTGCATCGCCCCGCATCGCATCGCACCATATCGCATCGGAACGCATCGCATCGCATCGCATCGCGACGCATCGCATCGCATCGCATCGCATCGCATCGCATCGCACCGCATCGCATCGCATCGCATCGCATCGCATCGCATCGCATCGCGACGCATCGCATCGCATCGCGACGCATCGCATCGCATCGCATCGCATCGCGACGCATCGCATCGCATCGCGACGCATCGCATCGCATCGCTTTGCATCGCATTGCATCGCATCGCATCGCATCACATCGCATCGCATCGCATCGCAACGCATTGCATCGCCCCGCATCGCATCGCACCATATCGCATCGGAACGCATCGCATCGCATCGCATCGCATCGCATCGCATCGCATCGCTTTGCATCGCATCGCATCGCATCGCATCGCATCGCATTGCATCGCATCGCATCGCAACGCATCGCATCGCATCTAATCGCATCGCATCGCATCGCATTGCATCGCATCGCAACGCATCGCATCGCATCTAATCGCATCGCATCGCATCGCATCGCATCGCATCGCTTCGCATCGCATCGCATCGCATTGCATCGCATCGCATCGCATCGCACCGCATCGCATCGCAACGCATCGCATCGCATCTAATCGCATCGCATCTAATCGCATCGCATCGCATCGCATCGCATCGCTTCGCATCGCATCGCATCTAATCGCATCGCATCGCATTGCATCGCATCGCATCGCATCGCATCGCATTGCATCGCATCGTATCGCATCGCATCGCATCGCATCGCATCGCATCGCAACGCATCGCATCGCATCTAATCGCATCGCATCGCATCGCATCGCATCGCATCGCAACGCATCGCATCGCATCTAATCGCATCGCATCGCATCGCATCGCAACGCATCGCATCGCAACGCATCGCATCGCATCTAATCGCATCGCATCGCATCGCATCGCATCGCATCGCATCGCAACGCATCGCATCGCATCGCTTCGCATCGCATCGCATCGCATCGCATCGCATCACATCGCATCGCATCGCATCGCAACGCATCGCATCGCATCTAATCGCATCGCATCTAATCGCATCGCATCGCATCGCATCGCATCGCATCGCATCGCATCGCAACGCATCGCATCGCATCTAATCGCATCGCATCTAATCGCATCGCATCGCATCGCATCGCATCGCATCGCATCGCATCGCATCGCATCGCAACGCATCGCATCGCATCGCATCGCATCGCATCGCATCGCATCGCATCGCATCGCATCGCATCGCATCGCATCGCATCGCATCGCATCGCATCGCATTGCATCGCATCGCATCGCAACGCATCGCATCGCATCGCATCGCATCGCATCGCACCGCATCGCATCGCAACGCATCGCATCGCATCTAATCGCATCGCATCTAATCGCATCGCATCGCATCGCATCGCATCGCTTCGCATCGCATCGCATCGCATCGCATCGCATCGCATCGCATTGCATCGCATCGCATCGCAACGCATCGCATCGCATCGCATCGCATCGCATCGCATCGCATCGCATCGCTTCGCATCGCATCGCATCGCATCGCATCGCATCGCATCGCATCGCACCGCATCGCATCGCAACGCATCGCATCGCATCTAATCGCATCGCATCTAATCGCATCGCATCGCATCGCATCGCATCGCTTCGCATCGCATCGCATTGCATCGCATCGCATCGCAACGCATCGCATCGCATCTAATCGCATCGCATCGCATCGCATCGCATCGCATCGCATCGCATCGCATCGCATTGCATCGCATCGTATCGCATCGCATCGCATCGCATTGCATCGCATCGCATCGCAACGCATCGCATCGCATCTAATCGCATCGCATCGCATCGCATCGCATCGCATCGCAACGCATCGCATCGCATCTAATCGCATCGCATCGCATCGCATCGCAACGCATCGCATCGCAACGCATCGCATCGCATCTAATCGCATCGCATCGCATCGCATCGCATCGCATCGCAACGCATCGCATCGCATCTAATCGCATCGCATCGCATCGCATCGCATCGCATCGCGACGCATCGCATCGCATCGCTTCGCATCGCATCGCATCGCATCGCATCGCATCACATCGCATCGCATCGCATCGCAACGCATTGCATCGCCCCGCATCGCATCGCACCATATCGCATCGGAACGCATCGCATCGCATCGCATCGCGACGCATCGCATCGCATCGCGACGCATCGCATCGTATCGCATCGCATCGCATCGCATTGCATCGCATCGCATCGCAACGCATCGCATCGCATCTAATCGCATCGCATCGCATCGCATCGCATCGCAACGCATCGCATCGCAACGCATCGCATCGCATCTAATCGCATCGCATCTAATCGCATCGCATCGCATCGCATCGCATCGCATCGCGACGCATCGCATCGCATCGCTTCGCATCGCATCGCATCGCATCGCATCGCATCACATCGCATCGCATCGCATCGCAACGCATTGCATCGCCCCGCATCGCATCGCACCATATCGCATCGGAACGCATCGCATCGCATCGCATCGCGACGCATCGCATCGCATCGCGACGCATCGCATCGCATCGCTTTGCATCGCATTGCATCGCATCGCATCGCATCACATCGCATCGCATCGCATCGCAACGCATTGCATCGCCCCGCATCGCATCGCACCATATCGCATCGGAACGCATCGCATCGCATCGCATCGCGACGCATCGCATCGCATCGCATCGCATCGCATCGCATCGCACCGCATCGCATCGCATCGCATCGCATCGCATCGCATCGCATCGCGACGCATCGCATCGCATCGCGACGCATCGCATCGCATCGCTTTGCATCGCATTGCATCGCATCGCATCGCATCACATCGCATCGCAACGCATCGCATCGCATCGCATCGCATCGCATCGCATCGCATCGCATCGCATCGCATCGCATCGCATCGCATTGCATCGCATCGCATCGCAACGCATCGCATCGCATCGCATCGCATCGCATCGCACCGCATCGCATCGCAACGCATCGCATCGCATCTAATCGCATCGCATCTAATCGCATCGCATCGCATCACATCGCATCGCATCGCATCGCAACGCATCGCATCGCATCTAATCGCATCGCATCTAATCGCATCGCATCGCATCTAATCGCATCGCATCTAATCGCATCGCATCGCATCGCATCGCATCGCATCGCTTCGCATCGCATCGCATCGCATCGCATCGCATTGCATCGCATC
This sequence comes from Agriotes lineatus, assembly GCA_940337035.1. NCBI lineage: Eukaryota > Metazoa > Arthropoda > Insecta > Coleoptera > Elateridae > Agriotes > Agriotes lineatus. The sequence goes on from CALNHX010007152.1 coordinate 35,472, forward strand.
GTATCGCATCGCATCGCATCGCATTGCATCGCATCGCATCGCATCGCATCGCAACGCATCGCATCGCATCGCATCGCATCGCATCGCATTGCATCGCATCGTATCGCATCGCATCGCATCGCATTGCATCGCATCGCATCGCATCGCATCGCAACGCATCGCATCGCATCGCATCGCATCGCATCGCATCGCATCGCATCGCATCGCATCGCATCGCATCGCATCGCATCGCATCGCATCGCATCGCATTGCATCGCATCGCATCGCAACGCATCGCATCGCATCGCACCGCATCGCATCGCAACGCATCGCATCGCATCTAATCGCATCGCATCTAATCGCATCGCATCGCATCGCATCGCATCGCTTCGCATCGCATCGCATCGCATCGCATCTAATCGCATCGCATCTAATCGCATCGCATCGCATCGCATCGCATCGCATCGCTTCGCATCGCATCGCATCGCATCGCATCGCATTGCATCGCATCGTATCGCATCGCATCGCATCGCATTGCATCGCATCGCATCGCATCGCTTCGCATCGCATCGCATCGCATTGCATCGCATCGCATCGCATCGCACCGCATCGCATCGCAACGCATCGCATCGCATCTAATCGCATCGCATCTAATCGCATCGCATCGCATCGCATCGCATCGCTTCGCATCGCATCGCATCTAATCGCATCGCATCGCATTGCATCGCATCGCATCGCATCGCATCGCATTGCATCGCATCGTATCGCATCGCATCGCATCGCATCGCATCGCATCGCAACGCATCGCATCGCATCTAATCGCATCGCATCGCATCGCATCGCATCGCATCGCATCGCAACGCATCGCATCGCATCGCTTCGCATCGCATCGCATCGCATCGCATCGCATCACATCGCATCGCATCGCATCGCAACGCATCGCATCGCATCTAATCGCATCGCATCTAATCGCATCGCATCGCATCGCATCGCATCGCATCGCATCGCATCGCAACGCATCGCATCGCATCTAATCGCATCGCATCTAATCGCATCGCATCGCATCGCATCGCATCGCATCGCTTCGCATCGCATCGCATCGCATCGCATCGCTTCGCATCGCATCGCATCGCATCGCATCGCATCGCATCGCATCGCACCGCATCGCATCGCATCGCATCGCAACGCATCGCATCGCATCGCATCGCATTGCATCGCATCGCATCGCAACGCATCGCATCGCATTGCATCGCATCGCATCGCAACGCATCGCATCGCATCGCATCGCATTGCATCGCATCGTATCGCATCGCATCGCATCGCATTGCATCGCATCGCATCGCATCGCATCGCAACGCATCGCATCGCATCGCATCGCATCGCATCGCATTGCATCGCATCGTATCGCATCGCATCGCATCGCATTGCATCGCATCGCATCGCATCGCATCGCAACGCATCGCATCGCATCGCATCGCATCGCATCGCATCGCATCGCATCGCATCGCATCGCATCGCATCGCATCGCATCGCATCGCATCGCATCGCATTGCATCGCATCGCATCGCAACGCATCGCATCGCATCGCATCGCATCGCATCGCACCGCATCGCATCGCAACGCATCGCATCGCATCTAATCGCATCGCATCTAATCGCATCGCATCGCATCGCATCGCATCGCTTCGCATCGCATCGCATCGCATCGCATCGCATTGCATCGCATCGCATCGCAACGCATCGCATCGCATCGCATCGCATCGCATCGCATCGCATTGCATCGCTTCGCATCGCATCGCATCGAATCGCATCGCATCGCATCGCATCGCACCGCATCGCATCGCAACGCATCGCATCGCATCTAATCGCATCGCATCTAATCGCATCGCATCGCATCGCATCGCATCGCTTCGCATCGCATCGCATTGCATCGCATCGCATCGCAACGCATCGCATCGCATCTAATCGCATCGCATCGCATCGCATCGCATCGCATCGCATCGCATCGCATCGCATCTAATCGCATCGCATCGCATCGCATCGCATCGCATCGCAACGCATCGCATCGCATCTAATCGCATCGCATCGCATCGCATCGCAACGCATCGCATCGCAACGCATCGCATCGCATCTAATCGCATCGCATCGCATCGCATCGCATCGCATCGCAACGCATCGCATCGCATCTAATCGCATCGCATCGCATCGCATCGCATCGCATCGCGACGCATCGCATCGCATCGCTTCGCATCGCATCGCATCGCATCGCATCGCATCACATCGCATCGCATCGCATCGCAACGCATTGCATCGCCCCGCATCGCATCGCACCATATCGCATCGGAACGCATCGCATCGCATCGCATCGCGACGCATCGCATCGCATCGCGACGCATCGCATCGTATCGCATCGCATCGCATCGCATTGCATCGCATCGCATCGCAACGCATCGCATCGCATCTAATCGCATCGCATCGCATCGCATCGCATCGCAACGCATCGCATCGCAACGCATCGCATCGCATCTAATCGCATCGCATCTAATCGCATCGCATCGCATCGCATCGCATCGCATCGCGACGCATCGCATCGCATCGCTTCGCATCGCATCGCATCGCATCGCATCGCATCACATCGCATCGCATCGCATCGCAACGCATTGCATCGCCCCGCATCGCATCGCACCATATCGCATCGGAACGCATCGCATCGCATCGCATCGCGACGCATCGCATCGCATCGCATCGCATCGCATCGCATCGCACCGCATCGCATCGCATCGCATCGCATCGCATCGCATCGCATCGCGACGCATCGCATCGCATCGCGACGCATCGCATCGCATCGCATCGCATCGCGACGCATCGCATCGCATCGCGACGCATCGCATCGCATCGCTTTGCATCGCATTGCATCGCATCGCATCGCATCACATCGCATCGCATCGCATCGCAACGCATTGCATCGCCCCGCATCGCATCGCACCATATCGCATCGGAACGCATCGCATCGCATCGCATCGCATCGCATCGCATCGCATCGCTTTGCATCGCATCGCATCGCATCGCATCGCATCGCATTGCATCGCATCGCATCGCAACGCATCGCATCGCATCTAATCGCATCGCATCGCATCGCATTGCATCGCATCGCAACGCATCGCATCGCATCTAATCGCATCGCATCGCATCGCATCGCATCGCATCGCTTCGCATCGCATCGCATCGCATTGCATCGCATCGCATCGCATCGCACCGCATCGCATCGCAACGCATCGCATCGCATCTAATCGCATCGCATCTAATCGCATCGCATCGCATCGCATCGCATCGCTTCGCATCGCATCGCATCTAATCGCATCGCATCGCATTGCATCGCATCGCATCGCATCGCATCGCATTGCATCGCATCGTATCGCATCGCATCGCATCGCATCGCATCGCATCGCAACGCATCGCATCGCATCTAATCGCATCGCATCGCATCGCATCGCATCGCATCGCAACGCATCGCATCGCATCTAATCGCATCGCATCGCATCGCATCGCAACGCATCGCATCGCAACGCATCGCATCGCATCTAATCGCATCGCATCGCATCGCATCGCATCGCATCGCATCGCAACGCATCGCATCGCATCGCTTCGCATCGCATCGCATCGCATCGCATCGCATCACATCGCATCGCATCGCATCGCAACGCATCGCATCGCATCTAATCGCATCGCATCTAATCGCATCGCATCGCATCGCATCGCATCGCATCGCATCGCATCGCAACGCATCGCATCGCATCTAATCGCATCGCATCTAATCGCATCGCATCGCATCGCATCGCATCGCATCGCATCGCATCGCATCGCATCGCAACGCATCGCATCGCATCGCATCGCATCGCATCGCATCGCATCGCATCGCATCGCATCGCATCGCATCGCATCGCATCGCATCGCATCGCATCGCATTGCATCGCATCGCATCGCAACGCATCGCATCGCATCGCATCGCATCGCATCGCACCGCATCGCATCGCAACGCATCGCATCGCATCTAATCGCATCGCATCTAATCGCATCGCATCGCATCGCATCGCATCGCTTCGCATCGCATCGCATCGCATCGCATCGCATCGCATCGCATTGCATCGCATCGCATCGCAACGCATCGCATCGCATCGCATCGCATCGCATCGCATCGCATCGCATCGCTTCGCATCGCATCGCATCGCATCGCATCGCATCGCATCGCATCGCACCGCATCGCATCGCAACGCATCGCATCGCATCTAATCGCATCGCATCTAATCGCATCGCATCGCATCGCATCGCATCGCTTCGCATCGCATCGCATTGCATCGCATCGCATCGCAACGCATCGCATCGCATCTAATCGCATCGCATCGCATCGCATCGCATCGCATCGCATCGCATCGCATCGCATTGCATCGCATCGTATCGCATCGCATCGCATCGCATTGCATCGCATCGCATCGCAACGCATCGCATCGCATCTAATCGCATCGCATCGCATCGCATCGCATCGCATCGCAACGCATCGCATCGCATCTAATCGCATCGCATCGCATCGCATCGCAACGCATCGCATCGCAACGCATCGCATCGCATCTAATCGCATCGCATCGCATCGCATCGCATCGCATCGCAACGCATCGCATCGCATCTAATCGCATCGCATCGCATCGCATCGCATCGCATCGCGACGCATCGCATCGCATCGCTTCGCATCGCATCGCATCGCATCGCATCGCATCACATCGCATCGCATCGCATCGCAACGCATTGCATCGCCCCGCATCGCATCGCACCATATCGCATCGGAACGCATCGCATCGCATCGCATCGCGACGCATCGCATCGCATCGCGACGCATCGCATCGTATCGCATCGCATCGCATCGCATTGCATCGCATCGCATCGCAACGCATCGCATCGCATCTAATCGCATCGCATCGCATCGCATCGCATCGCAACGCATCGCATCGCAACGCATCGCATCGCATCTAATCGCATCGCATCTAATCGCATCGCATCGCATCGCATCGCATCGCATCGCGACGCATCGCATCGCATCGCTTCGCATCGCATCGCATCGCATCGCATCGCATCACATCGCATCGCATCGCATCGCAACGCATTGCATCGCCCCGCATCGCATCGCACCATATCGCATCGGAACGCATCGCATCGCATCGCATCGCGACGCATCGCATCGCATCGCGACGCATCGCATCGCATCGCTTTGCATCGCATTGCATCGCATCGCATCGCATCACATCGCATCGCATCGCATCGCAACGCATTGCATCGCCCCGCATCGCATCGCACCATATCGCATCGGAACGCATCGCATCGCATCGCATCGCGACGCATCGCATCGCATCGCATCGCATCGCATCGCATCGCACCGCATCGCATCGCATCGCATCGCATCGCATCGCATCGCATCGCGACGCATCGCATCGCATCGCGACGCATCGCATCGCATCGCTTTGCATCGCATTGCATCGCATCGCATCGCATCACATCGCATCGCATCGCATCGCAACGCATTGCATCGCCCCGCATCGCATCGCACCATATCGCATCGGAACGCATCGCATCGCATCGCATCGCGACGCATCGCATCGCATCGCATCGCATCGCATCGCATCGCACCGCATCGCATCGCATCGCATCGCATCGCATCGCATCGCATCGCGACGCATCGCATCGCATCGCGACGCATCGCATCGCATCGCATCGCATCGCGACGCATCGCATCGCATCGCATCACATCGCATCGCATCGCATCGCATCGCATTGCATCGCATCGCATCGCATCGCATCGCATTGCATCGCATCGTATCGCATCGCATCGCATCGCATCGCATCGCATCGCAACGCATCGCATCGCATCTAATCGCATCGCATCGCATCGCATCGCATCGCATCGCATCGCATCGCATCGCATCGCAACGCATCGCATCGCATCTAATCGCATCGCATCGCATCGCATCGCAACGCATCGCATCGCAACGCATCGCATCGCATCTAATCGCATCGCATCGCATCGCATCGCATCGCATCGCATCGCGACGCATCGCATCGCATCGCTTCGCATCGCATCGCATCGCATCGCATCGCATCACATCGCATCGCATCGCATCGCATCGCATCGCATCTAATCGCATCGCATCTAATCGCATCGCATCGCATCGCAACGCATCGCATTGCATCGCATCGCATCGCAACGCATCGCATCGCATCGCATCGCAACGCATCGCATAGCATCTAATCGCATCGCATCTAATCGCATCGCATCGCATCGCATCGCATCGCATCGCATCGCATCGCAACGCATCGCATCGCATCTAATCGCATCGCATCTAATCGCATCGCATCGCATCGCATCGCATCGCATCGCTTCGCATCGCATCGCTTCGCATCGCATCGCACCGCATCGCATCGCATCGCAACGCATCGCATCGCATCTAATCGCATCGCATCTAATCGCATCGCATCGCATCGCATCGCATCGCTTCGCATCGCTTCGCATCGCATCTCATCGCATCGCATCGCATCGCATCGCATCGCTTCGCATCGCATCGCTTCGCATCGCAACGCATCGCATCGCAACGCATCGCATCGCATCTAATCGCATCGCATCGCATTGCATCGCATCGCATCGCATCGCATCGCATCGCATTGCATCGCATCGTATCGCATCGCATCGCATCGCATTGCATCGCATCGCATCGCATCGCATCGCAACGCATCGCATCGCATCGCATCGCATCGCATCGCATCGCATCGCATCGCATCGCATCGCATCGCATCGCATCGCATCGCATCGCATCGCATCGCATCGCAACGCATCGCATCGCATCGCATCGCATCGCAACGCATCGCATCGCATCGCATCGCATCGCATCGCATCGCATCGCATCGCATCGCATCGCATCGCATCGCATCGCATCGCATCGCATCGCAACGCATCGCATCGCATCGCATCGCATCGCAACGCATCGCATCGCATCGCATCGCATCGCATCGCATCGCATCGCATCGCATCGCATCGCATCGCATTGCATCGCATCGCATCGCAACGCATCGCATCGCATCGCATCGCATCGCAACGCATCGCATCGCATCGCATCGCATCGCATCGCATCGCATCGCATTGCATCGCATCGCATCGCAACGCATCGCATCGCATCGCATCGCATCGCAACGCATCGCAACGCATCGCATCGCATCGCATCGCATCGCAACGCATCGCATCGCATCGCATCGCATCGCATCGCATCGCATCGCATTGCATCGCATCGCATCGCAACGCATCGCATCGCATCGCATCGCATCGCATCGCATCGCATCGCATCGCATCGCATCGCATCGCATCGCATCGCATTGCATCGCATCGCATCGCAACGCATCGCATCGCATCGCATCGCATCGCAACGCATCGCATCGCATCGCATCGCATCGCATCGCATCGCATCGCATCGCATCGCATCGCATCGCATCGCATTGCATCGCATCGCATCGCAACGCATCGCATCGCATCTAATCGCATCGCATCAAATCGCATCTAATCGCATCGCATCGCATCGCATCGCATCGCATCGCATCGCTTTGCATCGCATCGCATCGCATCGCATCGCATCGCATTGCATCGCATCGCATCGCAACGCATCGCATCGCATCTAATCGCATCGCATCGCATCGCATTGCATCGCATCGCAACGCATCGCATCGCATCTAATCGCATCGCATCGCATCGCATCGCATCGCATCGCTTCGCATCGCATCGCATCGCATTGCATCGCATCGCATCGCATCGCACCGCATCGCATCGCAACGCATCGCATCGCATCTAATCGCATCGCATCTAATCGCATCGCATCGCATCGCATCGCATCGCTTCGCATCGCATCGCATCTAATCGCATCGCATCGCATTGCATCGCATCGCATCGCATCGCATCGCATTGCATCGCATCGTATCGCATCGCATCGCATCGCATCGCATCGCATCGCAACGCATCGCATCGCATCTAATCGCATCGCATCGCATCGCATCGCATCGCATCGCAACGCATCGCATCGCATCTAATCGCATCGCATCGCATCGCATCGCAACGCATCGCATCGCAACGCATCGCATCGCATCTAATCGCATCGCATCGCATCGCATCGCATCGCATCGCATCGCAACGCATCGCATCGCATCGCTTCGCATCGCATCGCATCGCATCGCATCGCATCACATCGCATCGCATCGCATCGCAACGCATCGCATCGCATCTAATCGCATTGCATCTAATCGCATCGCATCGCATCGCATCGCATCGCATCGCATCGCATCGCAACGCATCGCATCGCATCTAATCGCATCGCATCTAATCGCATCGCATCGCATCGCATCGCATCGCATCGCTTCGCATCGCATCGCATCGCATCGCATCGCTTCGCATCGCATCGCATCGCATCGCATCGCATCGCATCGCATCGCACCGCATCGCATCGCATCGCATCGCAACGCATCGCATCGCATCGCATCGCATTGCATCGCATCGCATCGCAACGCATCGCATCGCATTGCATCGCATCGCATCGCAACGCATCGCATCGCATCGCATCGCATTGCATCGCATCGTATCGCATCGCATCGCATCGCATTGCATCGCATCGCATCGCATCGCATCGCAACGCATCGCATCGCATCGCATCGCATCGCATCGCATTGCATCGCATCGTATCGCATCGCATCGCATCGCATTGCATCGCATCGCATCGCATCGCATCGCAACGCATCGCATCGCATCGCATCGCATCGCATCGCATCGCATCGCATCGCATCGCATCGCATCGCATCGCATCGCATCGCATCGCATCGCATTGCATCGCATCGCATCGCAACGCATCGCATCGCATCGCATCGCATCGCATCGCACCGCATCGCATCGCAACGCATCGCATCGCATCTAATCGCATCGCATCTAATCGCATCGCATCGCATCGCATCGCATCGCTTCGCATCGCATCGCATCGCATCGCATCGCATTGCATCGCATCGCATCGCAACGCATCGCATCGCATCGCATCGCATCGCATCGCATCGCATTGCATCGCTTCGCATCGCATCGCATCGCATCGCATCGCATCGCATCGCATCGCACCGCATCGCATCGCAACGCATCGCATCGCATCTAATCGCATCGCATCTAATCGCATCGCATCGCATCGCATCGCATCGCTTCGCATCGCATCGCATTGCATCGCATCGCATCGCAACGCAGCGCATCGCATCTAATCGCATCGCATCGCATCGCATCGCATCGCATCGCATCGCATCGCATCGCATTGCATCGCATCGTATCGCATCGCATCGCATCGCATTGCATCGCATCGCATCGCAACGCATCGCATCGCATCTAATCGCATCGCATCGCATCGCATCGCATCGCATCGCAACGCATCGCATCGCATCTAATCGCATCGCATCGCATCGCATCGCAACGCATCGCATCGCAACGCATCGCATCGCATCTAATCGCATCGCATCGCATCGCATCGCATCGCATCGCAACGCATCGCATCGCATCTAATCGCATCGCATCGCATCGCATCGCATCGCATCGCGACGCATCGCATCGCATCGCTTCGCATCGCATCGCATCGCATCGCATCGCATCACATCGCATCGCATCGCATCGCAACGCATTGCATCGCCCCGCATCGCATCGCACCATATCGCATCGGAACGCATCGCATCGCATCGCATCGCGACGCATCGCATCGCATCGCGACGCATCGCATCGTATCGCATCGCATCGCATCGCATTGCATCGCATCGCATCGCAACGCATCGCATCGCATCTAATCGCATCGCATCGCATCGCATCGCATCGCAACGCATCGCATCGCAACGCATCGCATCGCATCTAATCGCATCGCATCTAATCGCATCGCATCGCATCGCATCGCATCGCATCGCGACGCATCGCATCGCATCGCTTCGCATCGCATCGCATCGCATCGCATCGCATCACATCGCATCGCATCGCATCGCAACGCATTGCATCGCCCCGCATCGCATCGCACCATATCGCATCGGAACGCATCGCATCGCATCGCATCGCGACGCATCGCATCGCATCGCGACGCATCGCATCGCATCGCTTTGCATCGCATTGCATCGCATCGCATCGCATCACATCGCATCGCATCGCATCGCAACGCATTGCATCGCCCCGCATCGCATCGCACCATATCGCATCGGAACGCATCGCATCGCATCGCATCGCGACGCATCGCATCGCATCGCATCGCATCGCATCGCATCGCACCGCATCGCATCGCATCGCATCGCATCGCATCGCATCGCATCGCGACGCATCGCATCGCATCGCGACGCATCGCATCGCATCGCTTTGCATCGCATTGCATCGCATCGCATCGCATCACATCGCATCGCATCGCATCGCATCGCATTGCATCGCATCGCATCGCATCGCATCGCATTGCATCGCATCGTATCGCATCGCATCGCATCGCATCGCATCGCATCGCAACGCATCGCATCGCATCTAATCGCATCGCATCGCATCGCATCGCATCGCATCGCATCGCATCGCATCGCATCGCAACGCATCGCATCGCATCTAATCGCATCGCATCGCATCGCATCGCAACGCATCGCATCGCAACGCATCGCATCGCATCTAATCGCATCGCATCGCATCGCATCGCATCGCATCGCATCGCGACGCATCGCATCGCATCGCTTCGCATCGCATCGCATCGCATCGCATCGCATCACATCGCATCGCATCGCATCGCATCGCATCGCATCTAATCGCATCGCATCTAATCGCATCGCATCGCATCGCAACGCATCGCATTGCATCGCATCGCATCGCAACGCATCGCATCGCATCGCATCGCAACGCATCGCATAGCATCTAATCGCATCGCATCTAATCGCATCGCATCGCATCGCATCGCATCGCATCGCATCGCATCGCAACGCATCGCATCGCATCTAATCGCATCGCATCTAATCGCATCGCATCGCATCGCATCGCATCGCATCGCTTCGCATCGCATCGCTTCGCATCGCATCGCATCGCATCGCATCGCATCGCATCGCATCGCACCGCATCGCATCGCACCGCATCGCATCGCATCGCATCGCATCGCATCGCAACGCATCGCATCGCATCTAATCGCATCGCATCTAATCGCATCGCATCGCATCGCATCGCATCGCTTCGCATCGCTTCGCATCGCATCTCATCGCATCGCATCGCATCGCATCGCATCGCACCGCATCGCATCGCATCGCATCGCATCGCATCGCATCGCATCGCATCGCTTCGCATCGCATCTCATCGCATCGCATCGCATCGCATCGCATCGCACCGCATCGCATCGCATCGCATCGCATCGCATCGCATCGCATCGCATCGCATCGCATCGCATCGCATCGCATCGCTTCGCATCGCATCGCATCGCATCGCATCGCACCGCATCGCATCGCAACGCATCGCATCGCATCTAATCGCATCGCATCTAATCGCATCGCATCGCATCGCATCGCATCGCTTCGCATCGCATCGCATTGCATCGCATCGCATCGCAACGCATCGCATCGCATCTAATCGCATCGCATCGCATCGCATCGCATCGCATCGCATCGCATCGCATCGCATTGCATCGCATCGTATCGCATCGCATCGCATCGCATCGCATCTAATCGCATCGCATCGCATCGCATCGCATCGCATCGCAACGCATCGCATCGCATCTAATCGCATCGCATCGCATCGCATCGCAACGCATCGCATCGCAACGCATCGCATCGCATCTAATCGCATCGCATCGCATCGCATCGCATCGCATCGCTTCGCATCGCATCGCATTGCATCGCATCGCATCGCAACGCATCGCATCGCATCTAATCGCATCGCATCGCATCGCATCGCATCGCATCGCATCGCATCGCATCGCATTGCATCGCATCGTATCGCATCGCATCGCATCGCATTGCATCGCATCGCATCGCATCGCATCGCAACGCATCGCATCGCATCGCATCGCATCGCATCGCATCGCATCGCATCGCATCGCATCGCATCGCATCGCATTGCATCGCATCGCATCGCAACGCATCGCATCGCATCTAATCGCATCGCATCAAATCGCATCTAATCGCATCGCATCGCATCGCATCGCATCGCATCGCATCGCTTTGCATCGCATCGCATCGCATCGCATCGCATCGCATTGCATCGCATCGCATCGCAACGCATCGCATCGCATCTAATCGCATCGCATCGCATCGCATTGCATCGCATCGCAACGCATCGCATCGCATCTAATCGCATCGCATCGCATCGCATCGCATCGCATCGCTTCGCATCGCATCGCATCGCATTGCATCGCATCGCATCGCATCGCACCGCATCGCATCGCAACGCATCGCATCGCATCTAATCGCATCGCATCTAATCGCATCGCATCGCATCGCATCGCATCGCTTCGCATCGCATCGCATCTAATCGCATCGCATCGCATTGCATCGCATCGCATCGCATCGCATCGCATTGCATCGCATCGTATCGCATCGCATCGCATCGCATCGCATCGCAACGCATCGCATCGCATCTAATCGCATCGCATCGCATCGCATCGCATCGCATCGCAACGCATCGCATCGCATCTAATCGCATCGCATCGCATCGCATCGCAACGCATCGCATCGCAACGCATCGCATCGCATCTAATCGCATCGCATCGCATCGCATCGCATCGCATCGCATCGCAACGCATCGCATCGCATCGCTTCGCATCGCATCGCATCGCATCGCATCGCATCACATCGCATCGCATCGCATCGCAACGCATCGCATCGCATCTAATCGCATCGCATCTAATCGCATCGCATCGCATCGCATCGCATCGCATCGCATCGCATCGCAACGCATCGCATCGCATCTAATCGCATCGCATCTAATCGCATCGCATCGCATCGCATCGCATCGCATCGCTTCGCATCGCATCGCATCGCATCGCATCGCTTCGCATCGCATCGCATCGCATCGCATCGCATTGCATCGCATCGCACCGCATCGCATCGCATCGCATCGCAACGCATCGCATCGCATCGCATCGCATTGCATCGCATCGCATCGCAACGCATCGCATCGCATTGCATCGCATCGCATCGCAACGCATCGCATCGCATCGCATCGCATTGCATCGCATCGTATCGCATCGCATCGCATCGCATTGCATCGCATCGCATCGCATCGCATCGCAACGCATCGCATCGCATCGCATCGCATCGCATCGCATTGCATCGCATCGTATCGCATCGCATCGCATCGCATTGCATCGCATCGCATCGCATCGCATCGCAACGCATCGCATCGCATCGCATCGCATCGCATCGCATCGCATCGCATCGCATCGCATCGCATCGCATCGCATCGCATCGCATCGCATCGCATCGCATCGCATCGCATCGCATCGCAACGCATCGCATCGCATCTAATCGCATCGCATCGCATCGCATTGCATCGCTTCGCATCGCATCGCATCGCATCGCATCGCATCGCATCGCATCGCACCGCATCGCATCGCAACGCATCGCATCGCATCTAATCGCATCGCATCTAATCGCATCGCATCGCATCGCATCGCATCGCTTCGCATCGCATCGCATCGCATCGCATCGCATCGCATCGCATTGCATCGCATCGCATCGCAACGCATCGCATCGCATCGCATCGCATCGCATCGCATCGCATCGCATCGCTTCGCATCGCATCGCATCGCATCGCATCGCATCGCATCGCATCGCACCGCATCGCATCGCAACGCATCGCATCGCATCTAATCGCATCGCATCTAATCGCATCGCATCGCATCGCATCGCATCGCTTCGCATCGCATCGCATTGCATCGCATCGCATCGCAACGCATCGCATCGCATCTAATCGCATCGCATCTAATCGCATCGCATCGCATCGCATCGCATCGCATCGCTTCGCATCGCATCGCATCGCATCGCATCGCTTCGCATCGCATCGCATCGCATCGCATCGCATCGCATCGCATCGCACCGCATCGCATCGCATCGCATCGCAACGCATCGCATCGCATCGCATCGCATTGCATCGCATCGCATCGCAACGCATCGCATCGCAACGCATCGCATCGCATCTAATCGCATCGCATCGCATCGCATCGCATCGCATCGCAACGCATCGCATCGCATCTAATCGCATCGCATCGCATCGCATCGCATCGCATCGCGACGCATCGCATCGCATCGCTTCGCATCGCATCGCATCGCATCGCATCGCATCACATCGCATCGCATCGCATCGCATTGCATCGCATCGCATCGCAACGCATCGCATCGCATCTAATCGCATCGCATCGCATCGCATCGCATCGCAACGCATCGCATCGCAACGCATCGCATCGCATCTAATCGCATCGCATCTAATCGCATCGCATCGCATCGCATCGCATCGCATCGCGACGCATCGCATCGCATCGCTTCGCATCGCATCGCATCGCATCGCATCGCATCACATCGCATCGCATCGCATCGCAACGCATTGCATCGCCCCGCATCGCATCGCACCATATCGCATCGGAACGCATCGCATCGCATCGCATCGCGACGCATCGCATCGCATCGCGACGCATCGCATCGCATCGCTTTGCATCGCATTGCATCGCATCGCATCGCATCACATCGCATCGCATCGCATCGCAACGCATTGCATCGCCCCGCATCGCATCGCACCATATCGCATCGGAACGCATCGCATCGCATCGCATCGCGACGCATCGCATCGCATCGCATCGCATCGCATCGCATCGCACCGCATCGCATCGCAACGCATCGCATCGAACCGCATCGCATCGCACCATATCGCATCGGAACGCATCGCATCGCATCGCCCCGCATCGCATCGCACCATATCGCATCGGAACGCATCGCATCGCATCGCATCGCATCGCATCGCATCGCACCGCATCGCATCGCATCGTATCGCATCGCATCGCATCGCTTCGCATCGCATCGCATCGCATCGCATCGTATCGCAGCGCATCGCATCGCACCGCATCGCAACGCATCGCATCACATCGCATCGCATCGCATCGCATCGCATCGCATCGCATTGCATCGCATCGCATCGCATCGCATTGCATCGCATCTAATCGCATCGCATCGCATCGCAACGCATCGCATCGCACCATATCGCATCGGAACGCATCGCATCGCATCGCCCCGCATCGCATCGCACCATATCGCATCGGAACGCATCGCATCGCATCGCATCGCATCGCATCGCATCGCAACGCATCGCATCGCATCTAATCGCATCGCATCGCATCGCATCGCAACGCATCGCATCGCAACGCATCGCATCGCATCTAATCGCATCGCATCGCATCGCATCGCATCGCATCGCATCGCAACGCATCGCATCGCATCGCTTCGCATCGCATCGCATCGCATCGCATCGCATCACATCGCATCGCATCGCATCGCAACGCATCGCATCGCATCTAATCGCATTGCATCTAATCGCATCGCATCGCATCGCATCGCATCGCATCGCATCGCATCGCAACGCATCGCATCGCATCTAATCGCATCGCATCTAATCGCATCGCATCGCATCGCATCGCATCGCATCGCTTCGCATCGCATCGCATCGCATCGCATCGCTTCGCATCGCATCGCATCGCATCGCATCGCATCGCATCGCATCGCACCGCATCGCATCGCATCGCATCGCAACGCATCGCATCGCATCGCATCGCATTGCATCGCATCGCATCGCAACGCATCGCATCGCATTGCATCGCATCGCATCGCAACGCATCGCATCGCATCGCATCGCATTGCATCGCATCGTATCGCATCGCATCGCATCGCATTGCATCGCATCGCATCGCATCGCATCGCAACGCATCGCATCGCATCGCATCGCATCGCATCGCATTGCATCGCATCGTATCGCATCGCATCGCATCGCATTGCATCGCATCGCATCGCATCGCATCGCAACGCATCGCATCGCATCGCATCGCATCGCATCGCATCGCATCGCATCGCATCGCATCGCATCGCATCGCATCGCATCGCATCGCATCGCATTGCATCGCATCGCATCGCAACGCATCGCATCGCATCGCATCGCATCGCATCGCACCGCATCGCATCGCAACGCATCGCATCGCATCTAATCGCATCGCATCTAATCGCATCGCATCGCATCGCATCGCATCGCTTCGCATCGCATCGCATCGCATCGCATCGCATTGCATCGCATCGCATCGCAACGCATCGCATCGCATCGCATCGCATCGCATCGCATCGCATTGCATCGCTTCGCATCGCATCGCATCGCATCGCATCGCATCGCATCGCATCGCACCGCATCGCATCGCAACGCATCGCATCGCATCTAATCGCATCGCATCTAATCGCATCGCATCGCATCGCATCGCATCGCTTCGCATCGCATCGCATTGCATCGCATCGCATCGCAACGCAGCGCATCGCATCTAATCGCATCGCATCGCATCGCATCGCATCGCATCGCATCGCATCGCATCGCATTGCATCGCATCGTATCGCATCGCATCGCATCGCATTGCATCGCATCGCATCGCAACGCATCGCATCGCATCTAATCGCATCGCATCGCATCGCATCGCATCGCATCGCAACGCATCGCATCGCATCTAATCGCATCGCATCGCATCGCATCGCAACGCATCGCATCGCAACGCATCGCATCGCATCTAATCGCATCGCATCGCATCGCATCGCATCGCATCGCAACGCATCGCATCGCATCTAATCGCATCGCATCGCATCGCATCGCATCGCATCGCGACGCATCGCATCGCATCGCTTCGCATCGCATCGCATCGCATCGCATCGCATCACATCGCATCGCATCGCATCGCAACGCATTGCATCGCCCCGCATCGCATCGCACCATATCGCATCGGAACGCATCGCATCGCATCGCATCGCGACGCATCGCATCGCATCGCGACGCATCGCATCGTATCGCATCGCATCGCATCGCATTGCATCGCATCGCATCGCAACGCATCGCATCGCATCTAATCGCATCGCATCGCATCGCATCGCATCGCAACGCATCGCATCGCAACGCATCGCATCGCATCTAATCGCATCGCATCTAATCGCATCGCATCGCATCGCATCGCATCGCATCGCGACGCATCGCATCGCATCGCTTCGCATCGCATCGCATCGCATCGCATCGCATCACATCGCATCGCATCGCATCGCAACGCATTGCATCGCCCCGCATCGCATCGCACCATATCGCATCGGAACGCATCGCATCGCATCGCATCGCGACGCATCGCATCGCATCGCGACGCATCGCATCGCATCGCTTTGCATCGCATTGCATCGCATCGCATCGCATCACATCGCATCGCATCGCATCGCAACGCATTGCATCGCCCCGCATCGCATCGCACCATATCGCATCGGAACGCATCGCATCGCATCGCATCGCGACGCATCGCATCGCATCGCATCGCATCGCATCGCATCGCACCGCATCGCATCGCATCGCATCGCATCGCATCGCATCGCATCGCGACGCATCGCATCGCATCGCGACGCATCGCATCGCATCGCTTTGCATCGCATTGCATCGCATCGCATCGCATCACATCGCATCGCATCGCATCGCATCGCATTGCATCGCATCGCATCGCATCGCATCGCATTGCATCGCATCGTATCGCATCGCATCGCATCGCATCGCATCGCATCGCAACGCATCGCATCGCATCTAATCGCATCGCATCGCATCGCATCGCATCGCATCGCATCGCATCGCATCGCATCGCAACGCATCGCATCGCATCTAATCGCATCGCATCGCATCGCATCGCAACGCATCGCATCGCAACGCATCGCATCGCATCTAATCGCATCGCATCGCATCGCATCGCATCGCATCGCATCGCGACGCATCGCATCGCATCGCTTCGCATCGCATCGCATCGCATCGCATCGCATCACATCGCATCGCATCGCATCGCATCGCATCGCATCTAATCGCATCGCATCTAATCGCATCGCATCGCATCGCAACGCATCGCATTGCATCGCATCGCATCGCAACGCATCGCATCGCATCGCATCGCAACGCATCGCATAGCATCTAATCGCATCGCATCTAATCGCATCGCATCGCATCGCATCGCATCGCATCGCATCGCATCGCAACGCATCGCATCGCATCTAATCGCATCGCATCTAATCGCATCGCATCGCATCGCATCGCATCGCATCGCTTCGCATCGCATCGCTTCGCATCGCATCGCATCGCATCGCATCGCATCGCATCGCATCGCACCGCATCGCATCGCACCGCATCGCATCGCATCGCATCGCATCGCATCGCAACGCATCGCATCGCATCTAATCGCATCGCATCTAATCGCATCGCATCGCATCGCATCGCATCGCTTCGCATCGCTTCGCATCGCATCTCATCGCATCGCATCGCATCGCATCGCATCGCACCGCATCGCATCGCATCGCATCGCATCGCATCGCATCGCATCGCATCGCTTCGCATCGCATCTCATCGCATCGCATCGCATCGCATCGCATCGCACCGCATCGCATCGCATCGCATCGCATCGCATCGCATCGCATCGCATCGCATCGCATCGCATCGCATCGCATCGCTTCGCATCGCATCGCATCGCATCGCATCGCACCGCATCGCATCGCAACGCATCGCATCGCATCTAATCGCATCGCATCTAATCGCATCGCATCGCATCGCATCGCATCGCTTCGCATCGCATCGCATTGCATCGCATCGCATCGCAACGCATCGCATCGCATCTAATCGCATCGCATCGCATCGCATCGCATCGCATCGCATCGCATCGCATCGCATTGCATCGCATCGTATCGCATCGCATCGCATCGCATCGCATCTAATCGCATCGCATCGCATCGCATCGCATCGCATCGCAACGCATCGCATCGCATCTAATCGCATCGCATCGCATCGCATCGCAACGCATCGCATCGCAACGCATCGCATCGCATCTAATCGCATCGCATCGCATCGCATCGCATCGCATCGCTTCGCATCGCATCGCATTGCATCGCATCGCATCGCAACGCATCGCATCGCATCTAATCGCATCGCATCGCATCGCATCGCATCGCATCGCATCGCATCGCATCGCATTGCATCGCATCGTATCGCATCGCATCGCATCGCATTGCATCGCATCGCATCGCATCGCATCGCAACGCATCGCATCGCATCGCATCGCATCGCATCGCATCGCATCGCATCGCATCGCATCGCATCGCATCGCATTGCATCGCATCGCATCGCAACGCATCGCATCGCATCTAATCGCATCGCATCAAATCGCATCTAATCGCATCGCATCGCATCGCATCGCATCGCATCGCATCGCTTTGCATCGCATCGCATCGCATCGCATCGCATCGCATTGCATCGCATCGCATCGCAACGCATCGCATCGCATCTAATCGCATCGCATCGCATCGCATTGCATCGCATCGCAACGCATCGCATCGCATCTAATCGCATCGCATCGCATCGCATCGCATCGCATCGCTTCGCATCGCATCGCATCGCATTGCATCGCATCGCATCGCATCGCACCGCATCGCATCGCAACGCATCGCATCGCATCTAATCGCATCGCATCTAATCGCATCGCATCGCATCGCATCGCATCGCTTCGCATCGCATCGCATCTAATCGCATCGCATCGCATTGCATCGCATCGCATCGCATCGCATCGCATTGCATCGCATCGTATCGCATCGCATCGCATCGCATCGCATCGCAACGCATCGCATCGCATCTAATCGCATCGCATCGCATCGCATCGCATCGCATCGCAACGCATCGCATCGCATCTAATCGCATCGCATCGCATCGCATCGCATCGCATCACATCGCAACGCATCGCATCGCAACGCATCGCATCGCATCTAATCGCATCGCATCTAATCGCATCGCATCGCATCGCATCGCATCGCATCGCATCGCATCGCAACGCATCGCATCGCATCTAATCGCATCGCATCTAATCGCATCGCATCGCATCGCATCGCATCGCATCGCTTCGCATCGCATCGCATCGCATCGCATCGCTTCGCATCGCATCGCATCGCATCGCATCGCATTGCATCGCATCGCACCGCATCGCATCGCATCGCATCGCAACGCATCGCATCGCATCGCATCGCATTGCATCGCATCGCATCGCAACGCATCGCATCGCATTGCATCGCATCGCATCGCAACGCATCGCATCGCATCGCATCGCATTGCATCGCATCGTATCGCATCGCATCGCATCGCATTGCATCGCATCGCATCGCATCGCATCGCAACGCATCGCATCGCATCGCATCGCATCGCATCGCATTGCATCGCATCGTATCGCATCGCATCGCATCGCATTGCATCGCATCGCATCGCATCGCATCGCAACGCATCGCATCGCATCGCATCGCATCGCATCGCATCGCATCGCATCGCATCGCATCGCATCGCATCGCATCGCATCGCATCGCATCGCATCGCATCGCATCGCATCGCATCGCAACGCATCGCATCGCATCTAATCGCATCGCATCGCATCGCATTGCATCGCTTCGCATCGCATCGCATCGCATCGCATCGCATCGCATCGCATCGCACCGCATCGCATCGCAACGCATCGCATCGCATCTAATCGCATCGCATCTAATCGCATCGCATCGCATCGCATCGCATCGCTTCGCATCGCATCGCATCGCATCGCATCGCATCGCATCGCATTGCATCGCATCGCATCGCATCGCATCGCAACGCATCGCATCGCAACGCATCGCATCGCATCTAATCGCATCGCATCGCATCGCATCGCATCGCATCGCAACGCATCGCATCGCATCTAATCGCATCGCATCGCATCGCATCGCATCGCATCGCGACGCATCGCATCGCATCGCTTCGCATCGCATCGCATCGCATCGCATCGCATCACATCGCATCGCATCGCATCGCATTGCATCGCATCGCATCGCAACGCATCGCATCGCATCTAATCGCATCGCATCGCATCGCATCGCATCGCAACGCATCGCATCGCAACGCATCGCATCGCATCTAATCGCATCGCATCTAATCGCATCGCATCGCATCGCATCGCATCGCATCGCGACGCATCGCATCGCATCGCTTCGCATCGCATCGCATCGCATCGCATCGCATCACATCGCATCGCATCGCATCGCAACGCATTGCATCGCCCGCATCGCATCGCACCATATCGCATCGGAACGCATCGCATCGCATCGCATCGCGACGCATCGCATCGCATCGCGACGCATCGCATCGCATCGCTTTGCATCGCATTGCATCGCATCGCATCGCATCACATCGCATCGCATCGCATCGCAACGCATTGCATCGCCCCGCATCGCATCGCACCATATCGCATCGGAACGCATCGCATCGCATCGCATCGCGACGCATCGCATCGCATCGCATCGCATCGCATCGCATCGCACCGCATCGCATCGCAACGCATCGCATCGAACCGCATCGCATCGCACCATATCGCATCGGAACGCATCGCATCGCATCGCCCCGCATCGCATCGCACCATATCGCATCGGAACGCATCGCATCGCATCGCATCGCATCGCATCGCATCGCACCGCATCGCATCGCATCGTATCGCATCGCATCGCATCGCTTCGCATCGCATCGCATCGCATCGCATCGTATCGCAGCGCATCGCATCGCACCGCATCGCAACGCATCGCATCACATCGCATCGCTTCGCATCGCATCGCATCGCATCGCATCGCATCGCATCGCATCGCACCGCATCGCATCGCAACGCATCCCATCCCATCCCATCCCATCTCATCCCATCCCATCCCATCCCATCCCATTGCATCGCATCGCATCGCATCGCATCGCATCGCATTGCATCGCATCGCATCGCATCGCATCGTATCGCATCGCATCGCATCGCATCGCATCGCATCGCATCGCATCGCGATATCCCATCCCATCCCATCCCATCTCATCCCATCTCATCCCATCTCATCCCATTGCATCGCATCGCATCGCATCGCATCGCAACGCATCGCATCGCATCTAATCGCATCGCATCGCATCGCATCGCACCGCATCGCATCGCAACGCATCCCATCCCATCCCATCCCATCTCATCCCATCCCATCCCATCCCATCCCATTGCATCGCATCGCATTGCATCGCATCGCATCGCATTGCATCGCATCGCATCGCATCGCATTGCATCGCATCTAATCGCATCGCATCGCATCGCATCGCATCGCATCGCATCGCATCGCATCGCATCGCATCGCATCGCATCGCAACGCATCGCATCGCATCTAATCGCATCGCATCGCATCGCATCGCATCGCATCGCGACGCATCGCATCGCATCGCTTCGCATCGCATCGCATCGCATCGCATCGCATCACATCGCATCGCATCGCATCGCAACGCATTGCATCGCCCCGCATCGCATCGCACCATATCGCATCGGAACGCATCGCATCGCATCGCATCGCGACGCATCGCATCGCATCGCGACGCATCGCATCGCATCGCTTCGCATCGCATCGCATCGCATCGCATCGCATCACATCGCATCGCATCGCATCGCAACGCATTGCATCGCCCCGCATCGCATCGCACCATATCGCATCGGAACGCATCGCATCGCATCGCATCGCGACGCATCGCATCGCATCGCATCGCATCGCATCGCATCGCACCGCATCGCATCGCAACGCATCGCATCGCCCCGCATCGCATCGCACCATATCGCATCGGAACGCATCGCATCGCATCGCCCCGCATCGCATCGCACCATATCGCATCGGAACGCATCGCATCGCATCGCATCGCATCGCATCGCATCGCACCGCATCGCATCGCATCGTATCGCATCGCATCGCATCGCTTCGCATCGCATCGCATCGCATCGCATCGTATCGCAGCGCATCGCATCGCACCGCATCGCAACGCATCGCATCGCATCGCATCGCTTCGCATCGCATCGCATCGCATCGCATCGCATCGCATCGCATCGCACCGCATCGCATCGCAACGCATCCCATCCCATCCCATCCCATCTCATCCCATCCCATCCCATCCCATCCCATTGCATCGCATCGCATCGCATCGCATCGCATCGCATTGCATCGCATCGCATCGCATCGCATCGTATCGCATCGCATCGCATCGCATCGCATCGCATCGCATCGCATCGTGATATCCCATCCCATCCCATCCCATCTCATCCCATCTCATCCCATCCCATCCCATTGCATCGCATCGCATCGCATCGCATCGCAACGCATCGCATCGCATCTAATCGCATCGCATCGCATCGCATCGCACCGCATCGCATCGCAACGCATCCCATCCCATCCCATCCCATCTCATCCCATCCCATCCCATCCCATCCCATTGCATCGCATCGCATTGCATCGCATCGCATCGCATTGCATTGCATCGCATCGCATCGCATCGCATCGTATCGCAACGCATCGCATCGCATCGCATCGCATCGCATCGCATCGCATCGCATCGCATCGCGATATCCCATCCCATCCCATCCAATCCCATCCCATCCCATCCCATCCCATCCCATCCCTTATCATCCCATCCCATCGCATCAAATCGCATCGCATCGCATCGCATCGCATCGCATCGCACCGCATCGCACCGCATCGCATCGCAACGCATCCCATCCCATCCCGTCCCATCTCATCCCATCCCATCCCATCCCATCCCATTGCATCGCATCGCATCGCATCGTATCGCATCGCATTGCATCGCATCGCATCGCGTCGCATCGTATCGCAACGCATTGCATCGCATCGCTTCGCATCGCATCGCTTCGCATCGCATCGCATCGCATCGCATCGCATCACATCGCACCGCACCGCATCGCATCGCATCGCATCGCATCGCATTGCATCGCATCGCATCGCAACGCATCGCATCGCATCGCATCGCATCGCATCGCATCGCATCGCATCGCATCGCATCGCATCGCATCGCATCGCATCGCATTGCATCGCATCGCATCGCAACGCATCGCATCGCATCTAATCGCATCGCATCGAATCGCATCTAATCGCATCGCATCGCATCGCATCGCATCGCATCGCATCGCATCGCAACGCATCGCATCGCATCTAATCGCATCGCATCGCATCGCATCACAACGCATCGCATCGCAACGCATCGCATCGCATCTAATCGCATCGCATCGCATCGCAACGCATCGCAACGCATTGCATCGCATCTAATCGCATCGCATTGCATCGCATCGCATTGCATCGCATCGCATCGCAACGCATTGCATCGCATCGCATCGCATTGCATCGCATCGCATCGCATCTAATCGCATCGCATCGCACCGCATCGCATCGCATCGCACCGCATCGCATCGCATCGTATCGCAGCGCATCGCATCGCACCGCATCGCATCGCATCGTATCGCAGCGCATCGCATCGCATCTCAACGCATCGCATCGCATCGCATCGCTTCGCATCGCATCGCATCGCATCGCATCGCATCGCATCGCATCGCACCGCATCGCATCGCAACGCATCCCATCCCATCCCATCCCATCTCATCCCATCCCATCCCATCCCATCCCATTGCATCGCATCGCATCGCATCGCATCGCATTGCATCGCATCGCATCGCATCGCATCGTATCGCAACGCATCGCATCACATCGCATCGCATCGCAACGCATCGCATCGCATCGCATCGCATCTCATCGCATCGCATCGCATCGCATCGCATCGCATCGCATCGCGTCGTATAGCATCGCATCACATCGCATCGCAACGCATCGCATTGCATCGCATCGCTTCGCATCGCATCGCTTCGCATCGCATCGCATCGCATCGCATCGCATCACATCGCACCGCACCGCATCGCATCGCATCGCGTCGTATAGCATCGCATCACATCGCATCGCATCGCAACGCATCGCATTGCATCGCATCGCTTCGCATCACATCGCATCGCATCGCAACGCATCGCATTGCATCCCATCGCTTCGCATCGCATCGCTTCGCATCGCATCGCATCGCATCGCATCGCATTACATCGCACCGCACCGCATCGCATCGCATCTCATCGCATCGCATCGCATCGCATCGCATCGCATCGCGTCGTATAGCATCGCATCACATCGCATCGCATCGCAACGCATCGCATTGCATCGCATCGCTTCGCATCGCATCGCATCGCATTGCATCGCATCGTATCGCATCGCATCGCATCGCATTGCATCGCATCGCATCGCATCGCGTCGTATAGCATCGCATCACATCGCATCGCATCGCAACGCATCGCATTGCATCGCATCGCTTCGCATCGCATCGCATCGCATTGCATCGCATCGTATCGCATCGCATCGCTTCGCATCGCATCGCATCGCATTGCATCGCATCGTATCGCATCGCATCGCATCGCATCGCTTCGCATCGCATCGCAACGCATCGCATCGCCCGGCATCGCATCGCACCATATCGCATCGGAACGCATCGCATCGCATCTAATCGCATCGCATCGCGTCGCATCGCATCGCATCGCATCGCAACGCATCGCATCGCATCTAATCGCATCGCATCGCATCGCATCGCAACGCATCGCATCGCAACGCATCGCATCGCATCTAATCGCATCGCATCGCATCGCATCGCAACGCATCGCAACGCATCGCATCGCATCTAATCGCATCGCATTGCATCGCCCCGCATCGCATCGCACCATATCGCATCGGAACGCATCGCATCGCATCTAATCGCATCGCATCGCAACGCATCGCATCGCATCTAATCGCATCGCATCGCAACGCATCGCATCGCATCGCATCGCATCACATCGCATCGCATCGCAACGCATCGCATTGCATCGCATCGCTTCGCATCGCATCGCATCGCATTGCATCGCATCGTATCGCATCGCATCGCATCGCATTGCATCGCATCGCATCGCAACGCATCGCATCGCATCTAATCGCATCGCATCGCATCGCATCGCATCGCAACGCATCGCATCGCATCTAATCGCATCGCATCGCATCGCAACGCATCGCATTGCATCGCATCGCTTCGCATCGCATCGCATCGCTTTGCATCGCATCGTATCGCATCGCATCGCATCGCATTGCATCGCATCGCATCGCATCGCATCACATCGCATCGCATCGCATCGCAACGCATTGCATCGCCCCGCATCGCATCGCACCATATCGCATCGGAACGCATCGCATCGCATCGCATCGCATCGCATCGCATCGCATCGCATTGCATCGCATCGCATCGCAACGCATCGCATCGCATCTAATCGCATCGCATCGAATCGCATCTAATCGCATCGCATCGCATCGCATCGCATCGCATCGCATCGCAACGCATCGCATCGCATCTAATCGCATCGCATCGCATCGCACCGCATCGCATCGCATCGCATCACATCGCATCGCATCGCATCGCAACGCATTGCATCGCCCCGCATCGCATCGCACCATATCGCATCGGAACGCATCGCATCGCATCGCATCGCGACGCAACGCATCGCATCGCCCCGCATCGCATCGCACCATATCGCATCTAATCGCATCGCATCGCATCGCATCGCATCGCATCGCATCGCATCGCAACGCATCGCATCGCATCGCATCGCATCGCATCGCGACGCATCGCATTGCATCGCATCGCATCGCTTCGCATCGCATCGCATCGCAACGCATCGCATCGCATGGCATCGCTTCGCATCGCATCGCAACGCATCGCATCGC
This sequence comes from Agriotes lineatus, assembly GCA_940337035.1. Taxonomy (NCBI): domain Eukaryota; kingdom Metazoa; phylum Arthropoda; class Insecta; order Coleoptera; family Elateridae; genus Agriotes; species Agriotes lineatus. The sequence continues at coordinate 62,417 of CALNHX010007152.1, forward strand.
CCCGCATCGCATCGCACCATATCGCATCGGAACGCATCGCATCGCATCTAATCGCATCGCATCGCATCGCATCGCATCGCATCGCATCGCAACGCATCGCATCGCATCTAATCGCATCGCATCGCATCGCATCGCAACGCATCGCATCGCAACGCATCGCATCGCATCTAATCGCATCGCATCGCATCGCATCGCAACGCATCGCAACGCATCGCATCGCATCTAATCGCATCGCATTGCATCTCCCCGCATCGCATCGCACCATATCGCATCGGAACGCATCGCATCGCATCTAATCGCATCGCATCGCATCGCATCGCAACGCATCGCATCGCAACGCATCGCATCGCATCTAATCGCATCGCATCGCATCGCATCGCAACGCATCGCAACGCATCGCATTGCATCGCCCCGCATCGCATCGCACCATATCGCATCGGAACGCATCGCATCGCATCGCATCGCGACGCATCGCATCGCATCGCATCGCATCGCATCGCATCGCACCGCATCGCATCGCATCGCATCACATCGCATCGCATCGCATCGCAACGCATTGCATCGCCCCGCATCGCATCGCACCATATCGCATCGGAACGCATCGCATCGCATCGCATCGCGACGCAACGCATCGCATCGCCCCGCATCGCATCGCACCATATCGCATCTAATCGCATCGCATCGCATCGCATCGCATCGCATCGCATCGCATCGCATCGCATCGCATCGCAACGCATCGCATCGCATCGCATCGCATCGCATCGCGACGCATCGCATTGCATCGCATCGCATCGCTTCGCATCGCATCGCATCGCAACGCATCGCATCGCATCGCATCGCTTCTCATCGCATCGCAACGCATCGCATCGCCCCGCATCGCATCGCACCATATCGCATCGGAACGCATCGCATCGCATCGCATCGCATCGCATCGCATCGCACCGCATCGCATCGCATCGTATCGCAGCGCATCGCATCGCACCGCATCGCAACGCATCGCATCGCATCGCATCGCTTCGCATCGCATCGCATCGCATCGCATCGCATCGCATCGCACCGCATCGCATCGCAACGCATCCCATCCCATCCCATCCCATCTCATCCCATCCCATCCCATCCCATCTCATTGCATCGCATCGCATCGCATCGCATCGCATCGCATCTAATCGCATCGCATCGCATCGCAACGCATCGCATTGCATCGCATCGCTTCGCATCGCATCGCATCGCTTTGCATCGCATCGTATCGCATCGCATCGCATCGCATTGCATCGCATCGCATCGCATCGCATCACATCGCATCGCATCGCATCGCAACGCATTGCATCGCCCCGCATCGCATCGCACCATATCGCATCGGAACGCATCGCATCGCATCGCATCGCGACGCATCGCATCGCATCGCATCGCATCGCATCGCATCGCATCGCATCGCATTGCATCGCATCGCATCGCAACGCATCGCATCGCATCTAATCGCATCGCATCGAATCGCATCTAATCGCATCGCATCGCATCGCATCGCATCGCATCGCATCGCAACGCATCGCATCGCATCTAATCGCATCGCATCGCATCGCATCGCAACGCATCGCATCGCAACGCATCGCATCGCATCTAATCGCATCGCATCGCATCGCATCGCAACGCATCGCAACGCATCGCATCGCATCTAATCGCATCGCATTGCATCGCATCGCATCGCAACGCATCGCATCGCAACGCATCGCATCGCATCTAATCGCATCGCATCGCATCGCATCGCAACGCATCGCAACGCATCGCATCGCATCTAATCGCATCGCATTGCATCGCATCGCATCGCATCGCATCGCATCGCATTGCATCGCCCCGCATCGCATCGCACCATACCGCATCGGAACGCATCGGAACGCATCGCATCGCATCGCATCGCAACGCATCGCATCGCATCTAATCGCATCGCATTGCATCGCATCTAATCGCATCGCATCACATCGCATCGCATCGCATCGCAACGCATTGCATCGCCCCGCATCGCATCGCACCATATCGCATCGGAACGCATCGCATCGCATCGCATCGCGACGCAACGCATCGCATCGCCCCGCATCGCATCGCACCATATCGCATCTAATCGCATCGCATCGCATCGCATCGCATCGCATCGCATCGCATCGCATCGCAACGCATCGCATCGCATCGCATCGCATCGCATCGCGACGCATCGCATTGCATCGCATCGCATCGCTTCGCATCGCATCGCATCGCAACGCATCGCATCGCATGGCATCGCTTCGCATCGCATCGCAACGCATCGCATCGCCCCGCATCGCATCGCACCATATCGCATCGGAACGCATCGCATCGCATCTAATCGCATCGCATCGCATCGCATCGCATCGCATCGCATCGCAACGCATCGCATCGCATCTAATCGCATCGCATCGCATCGCATCGCAACGCATCGCATCGCAACGCATCGCATCGCATCTAATCGCATCGCATCGCATCGCATCGCAACGCATCGCAACGCATCGCATCGCATCTAATCGCATCGCATTGCATCTCCCCGCATCGCATCGCACCATATCGCATCGGAACGCATCGCATCGCATCTAATCGCATCGCATCGCATCGCATCGCAACGCATCGCATCGCAACGCATCGCAACGCATCGCATTGCATCGCCCCGCATCGCATCGCACCATATCGCATCGGAACGCATCGCATCGCATCGCATCGCGACGCATCGCATCGCATCGCATCGCATCGCATCGCATCGCACCGCATCGCATCGCATCGCATCACATCGCATCGCATCGCATCGCAACGCATTGCATCGCCCCGCATCGCATCGCACCATATCGCATCGGAACGCATCGCATCGCATCGCATCGCGACGCAACGCATCGCATCGCCCCGCATCGCATCGCACCATATCGCATCTAATCGCATCGCATCGCATCGCATCGCATCGCATCGCATCGCATCGCATCGCATCGCAACGCATCGCATCGCATCGCATCGCATCGCATCGCGACGCATCGCATTGCATCGCATCGCATCGCTTCGCATCGCATCGCATCGCAACGCATCGCATCGCATCGCATCGCTTCTCATCGCATCGCAACGCATCGCATCGCCCCGCATCGCATCGCACCATATCGCATCGGAACGCATCGCATCGCATCGCATCGCATCGCATCGCACCGCATCGCATCGCATCGTATCGCAGCGCATCGCATCGCACCGCATCGCAACGCATCGCATCGCATCGCATCGCTTCGCATCGCATCGCATCGCATCGCATCGCATCGCATCGCACCGCATCGCATCGCAACGCATCCCATCCCATCCCATCCCATCTCATCCCATCCCATCCCATCCCATCTCATTGCATCGCATCGCATCGCATCGCATCGCATCGCATTGCATCGCATCGCATCGCATCGCATCGTATCGCAACGCATCGCATCGCATTGCATCGCATCGCATCGCATCGCATCGCGATATCCCGTCCCATCCCATCCCATCTCATCCCATCTCATCCCATCCCATCCCATTGCATCGCATCGCATCGCATCGCATCGCAACGCATCGCATCGCATCTAATCGCATCGCATCGCATCGCATCGCATCGCATCGCACCGCATCGCATCGCAACGCATCCCATCCCATCCCATCCCATCTCATCCCATCCCATCCCATCCCATCCCATTGCATCGCATCGCATTGCATCGCATCGCATCGCATTGCATCGCATCGCATCGCATCGCATCGTATCGCAACGCATCGCATCGCATCGCATCGCATCGCATCGCATCGCGATATCCCATCCCATCCCATCCAATCCCATCCCATCCCATCCCATCCCATCCCATCCCTTATCATCCCATCCCATCGCATCCAATCGCATCGCATCGCATCGCATCGCATCGCATCGCATCGCACCGCATCGCATCGCAACGCATCCCATCTCATCCCATCCCATCTCATCCCATCCCATCCCATCCCATTGCATCGCATCGCATCGCATCGCATCGCATCGCATTGCATCGCATCGCATCGCATCGCATCGTATCGCAACGCATCGCATCGCATCGCATCGCATCGCATCGCACATCGGTTGATAACTGATGATTAAGAAGCCTTGATACATTTTTAGTGAGACAGTAGTGTGATCCACCTTCATTATTATCAATTAATAACAGATTTACATGTATATCTCGTTTTATTTTTGTGGAGTGTAATGGTCCACTAATTTCATATTTGATTTTCCCATTTTTATATATAGAATCCAAACTATATACATTAATGGAAATATCATTTTGCAATTCGAATTTTGGTATATCACGTAACTTTACAGAAAACTCAATTCCTACAAAATTTAATTCATTTTTATATTTTGTATAATTAGTTACACGAAAAGAATTCTTATCAACAGGATGTAAAGCAGCCAACACACTCCACATAAAACAACGATTATCAGCATTTTGAATGTTAATTACAGCCTTCCTATTTTGAATTGTTTGCGGTAGCGGAATATATGATAAAGCCCTTATTGTTGATATTCAACTCAATAAACAACAACCCTTCCAGGGCCCATCCACTCTCTCTTTCTTGAAACTCGCTAACTTTATTGTCGATGATATCGATGAAATAATTATAAAGTTCGTTTAGGTTTGTTGATGAAGTGCAAACTTTGAATTTCGTATTAAATGATTTCACTTCTTTTAAATTTTTCGATTGTAATGTAAAAACTCCAAACAATTCAATATTAATATTTACAGCACCGCGCTTATCCAAAGTTGTTGTAATACAGTCAACAAACCTTCGCCTCAAAATCTTCATATATTCTTTTATATCAACATATATTTTCGTATCAGCTGTAGTAATACGATATGTTGCTATTCGGTGTTTAAACGATTGGTTTACTAGTGTAACACCATTTCCTCTCACCACGCATGTCTTGTTTTTATGTTGCAAGCTTCTGCAATGCTGCATCATGTATTTTTTCAAGACATGTACATCACATACATCACATTTTGTTGTATCATCTTTAATTGGAATCTCGCCATTATCAACTCGAGTTTGTTTAGGTTTAGGTGTTAGTTGAACACCATCTTCTAACTTCCTTTTCCGGAAACCATGTTTTTGAACTTGATGTTTTCGGAAATGTCCTATACTTGAAAATGTAAGCCCACATACTTCACATAACTGAGATAGTGGCATACAATAACCTTCTCGATGTCTGTGTAGGCTATCTTTCCGAGAAAACTGCTTCTTACACACATCACAAGTAAATTGCTCCATCTCCACACTAATAATACTAAAAACAGAATGAAGTGAGAGCTCTACATTAACCCTAACACGCTATATGATTACCTGCGATAGTTTAATATAGCCGAAAACTTGTGATCTTATACGAAGGCGTTGTACCACCAGCTAGTATTTGTAATATAATTTTCAGTAAAGCTATGGATACAAATCAGAACTAACACAGTCAATGTAAAATTTACTGCTTGAACTGAATCAACAAACACGTCTTCTATTCAGGGAACAGCAACTGCAACAATGAATGCGATATTAGTACTAAGCTACAATAGACTGTTACTAAACTTTGACAATCAAATCGGAATAAACCATCATAAAAAAATCAAATTTTTTTGGTGAATATCTCGAAAAGAGAATCAAAGGTCGAGAGTCAAAAGGAATTAAATCACAGCAGCGATCTGTTTATATACCCCAAACACCATCACTTTAATTAAAAGTAAAACCACAACTACAGAGAATTCTCTAAGTGCAAGCACGAAACAAAACAAAATCATACTTCATTTAGAGAAATTTCCTAAGCCCAGTCTAAAACCTTAAAAAAAAATCGAAAATTACCCCCACAAACGCCCTGTCCGGAACGGTAGACATCTACCACATTTCACTAGCAAGATCAAGACCAAAACAATCGTCCGCACCACCTATGCTCGAAATGAAAGTGAAAACATAGCAAGCTCCATCAAACTAACGCTCCCAGAAGCCGCATCGAAAATATGTCTAAGTTCAAAATTGTGTTTTATGAACAATCTCGAAAACCGAGCCAGATAGAGCAAAAATAAGAAAAAAATCTAGCTCCAACCCCCGCTAGTCTGGATTTACTCGCATCTTTCATAGTACACGGGTTTCAACCCCAAAATCAAACGTCTTCAACCACCCCCTATATAGACAGCAATAAATACAACGAAATTTTCCTAAGTTCAAGATGATGGCGATTGCCTAATTTCAAGGTCAACCATGCATTAAACCCATCTTACTACCACATGCGAAACGCTTGAACACCCGACCCACCCTAATTTTCAACCCGCCAGTCACTTACCTCAATTTAATAAACCACGGAACACTGGAGAGCACTTGTACCATCCACCGCACGACTGAAGCACAACTAAGAATATTTCAAGGTCGATGCCTTTTTATATACCCAGCGGCACTGCATCAGCAAGCAAGATCAAGGCCAAAACACTCGTCCACACCACCTACGCTCGATATGAAAGTAAAGACTTAGCAAGCTCCATCAAACTAAAACTTCCAGAAACCGCATCGAAAATATTTCTAAGTTCAAAATTGTGTTTTTTTGAAAAATCTCGAAAACCGAGCAAGATAGAGCAAAAATAAGAAAAAAATCCCGCTCCAACCCCCGCTAGTCTGGATTTACTCGCATCTTTTATAATACACGGGTTTCAACCCCAAAATCAAACGTCTTCAACCACCCCTATATAGACAGCAATAAATACAACGAAATTTTCCTAATTTCAAGCTGATTGCTATTGTCTAATTTCAAGGCCAACCACGCATTAAACCCATCTTACTACCACATGTGAAACGCTTGAACACCCGACCCACTCTTAATTTTTAACCCGCTAGCCACTTACCCCAATTTAATAAACCACGGAACACTCAAGAGCACTTGTAACATCCGCCGCACGGCTGAAACACAGCTGAGAATATTTCAAGGTCACTACCTCTTTATATACCCAGCGGCACTGCATCAGCAAGCAAGATCAAGGCCAAACACTCGTCCGCACTACCTATGCTCGAAATAAAAGTGAAGACTTAGCAAGCTCCATCAAACTAACGCTCCCAGAAGCCGCATCGAAAATATGTCTAAGTTCAAAATTGTGTTTTTTTGAACAATCTCGAAAACCGAGCCAGATAGAGCAAAAATAAGAAAAAATCTAGCTCCAACCCCCGCTAGTCTGGATTTACTCGCATCTTTCATAGTACACGGGTTTCAACTCCAAAGTCAAACGTCTTCAACCACCCCCTATATAGACAGCAATAAATACAACGAAATTTTCCTAAGTTCAAGATGATGGCGATTGCCTAATTTCAAGGTCAACCATGCATTAAACCTATCTTACTACCACATGTGAAACGCTTGAACACCCGATCCACCCTAATTTTCAACCCGCCAGTCACTTACCTTAATTTAATAAACCACGGAACACTGGAGAGCACTTGTACCATCCACCGCACGACTGAAGCACAACTAAGAATATTTCAAGGTGGATGCCTCTTTATATACCCAGCGGCACTGCATCAGCAAGCAAGATCAAGGCCAAAACACTCGTCCACACCACCTACGCTCGATATGAAAGTAAAGACTTAGCAAGCTCCATCAAACTAAAGCTTCCAGAAACCGCATCGAAAATATTTCTAAGTTCAAAATTGTGTTTTTTTGAAAAATCTCGAAAACCGAGCAAGATAGAGCAAAAATAAGAAAAAAATCTCGCTCCAACCCCCGCTAGTCTGGATTTACTTGCATCTTTCATAGTACACGGGTTTCAACCCCAAAATCAAACGTCTTCAACCACCCCCTATATAGACAGCAATAAATACAACGAAATTTTCCTAAGTTCAAGATGATGGCGATTGCCTAATTTCAAGGTCAACCATGCATTAAACCCATCTTACTACCACATGTGAAACGCTTGAACACCCGATCCACCCTAATTTTCAACCCGCCAGTCACTTACCTCAATTTAATGAACCACGGAACACTGGAGAGCACAACTAAGAATATTTCAAGGTCGATGCCTCTTTATACAGGGTGATTCGGGAGGAAGTGGCAATATTTTGAGAACATGTCGAAGAAGCCAAACTAAGCAAAATAAGCTCATATGTTTAAGTCCGATTTTCATTTGTTTCAGGGATAATTGACTTTTTCTTAAAATGTCAAATCTCACCAATTTTTTGCCTATTACGACGTTACGTTGATGTAGTGACCTTATGCACGTAATTCTGAGAGCGACCAGAACTTGTGTGTAATTAGGTCAAAGTAGGCACCTAAAATGAAAACTGACAGTTAGTTGTTAAAGTGACAGTTGTTCAACATTAGTTTTATGAAGTTGTAAAGATGCCCCACAAATTTAGTCATAAAGAATATGCCGATATGATATTTGTTTATGGGTTCTGTAATGGTAGTAATGTTCGTGCAGTGGAGGAGTATCGACGTCGTGTTCCGAATCGAAGAATTCCTAACAAGCGAGTATTTCAAACTGTTTTTACACATGCCGGCGAAACTGGGACATTTCCAAGTGCAAGTATTGTTTCTGAAAGAGAACACGGAATCGCTGTTGGACTTGAAGAAGATATTCTGGATGTGGTAGACGAAAATCCAGAGGTAAGTACAAGACGCATCGCAATCCAATTTGAAATACCACAAACAATGGCTTGGAAAACACTTAAACAACAGGGTTTGAACGCTTATCATTTGCAAAAAGTACAAAATCTCCACGAAGGCGATTATCCTTTAAGGCTACAATTTTGTCGTTGGATTCGGGAAAACAGAAGATTGTGTAAAGGCATTTTGTGGTCGGATGAAGCTCAAGTTACGCGAGATGGAATTAACAATTGCCACAATAATCATCGATGGTCGGACGAAAATTCCCATGCTACGATAGAACACAATTTCCAACATCGATTTAGCATTAACGTTTGGTGCGGTATTCTAAATGATCAATTATTCGGTCCTTTCGTATTAGATGCGCACCTTACTGGACAAGGATATTTACGTTTTTTAGAAGACCATTTAGAAGAAATATTGGACGAAGCACCTTTAAATATTCGACAACGAATTATCTTCCAACATGATGGAGCGCCTCCTCACTATTCTAATAATGTACAAAATTTTCTGAATACCACTTTCGGCGATCGTTGGATTGGCAGAGACGGTCCGCATCCTTGGCCACCGAGATCACCGGATCTCACTCCCCTCGATTTTTGCCTTTGGGGGTGGATGAAGTCGTTAGTTTATGCTACTAAAGTGGAAACGAGGGAAGCGTTACTAGATCGTATTCTTAATACAGCAGCTATCATTAGAGCGAACAATCGTTCATTGAAACTCGCTACTAGTGCAGTCTATAAACGCGCAAATAAGTGTATCGAAGTGGGCGGTGGCGTTTTCGAAAATTTGTCGTAAATTAATGCTATTTTGTTTATTTTTGTAATTCATTTTGTAATAAATTTTTGTTTGCTTTTTTGACTTCCTCGATATGTCTTCAAAATATTGCCACTTCCTCCCGAATTACCCAGCGGCACTGCTTCAGCAAGCAAGATCAAGGCCAAGACACTTGTCCACACCACCTACGCCCAAATCTAGTAACTAATCTAGGGACTTCATCTAGTTACATAAACTTTTTAAGGAACACCCTGTATGTTGGTAACGCTGCTCTGTAGATAGAAATAGACATATACCTAAATTTAAATTTGCCGCCCAAATCTAGTAACTAATCTAGGGACTTCATCTAGTTACATAAACTTTTTAAGGAACACCCTGTATGTTGGTAACACTGCTCTGTAGATAGAGATAGACATATACCTTTATACGTGTTGGATAGAGACAGACCTGCAACAAGCCTTTGTAGTAGAGGTGTGGAGGTGCGGTGCTAGAACTGGTACAAACCCTCTACTATTAGTAATACCAAAGAGCATATAATGAGAAGAGGCGCAAGCTTATGGCTGTAAACGTATTGCTTGTTAATTGGGTTGCATACCACTTTTCTCGAATTAAAATGTGGAGAAAGCAAATGTTATTTTGGGTTTTCTACCTGAAACCAGCGGCACTAACCCTCAAGTGACTCGAACGCGAAGATAAATTGCCCATGTTGCCAGATTTGTTGCCGCATTGTAAGAAGGTCGTACCGACCAGCAAACTACAAGGCCTTTTACAATCCAGATATTCGAATTTGTTAAAATCCGGAAAGGCATTTTTCCGAAATTAAGTAAGATTTCAATGAGGTCGCAAATGCGCGCGCAAAATTCTTCGTTGTTGTAAAAAGCGTGTTTTAACGAGAACGATTTTATTGTTATTTTAAATTTATTAATCGGTATCATTCGAATATCCGGAGGTAATAAATTAAAAACTTTGGTGCATAGTATAATGGCCCGTTTCGGCTATTATTGAGGCGCAGGTAATCAACGCAGATATTATTTTTATGTATACTTGAATTTGGGACAACCGCCGACGGAAATTCTAATCTAGCCGTGTTAATGAATTTCAGTTACAAAAATTCTGTAAATGTTCTTTTACAATTGTCTAAATAAGGAGACTTTTAGAACATGTAATTGGACAAAGACAAATCTCTTTATTTGGACAACTGTAAAAGAACATTTACGGATTTTTGTTACAGCAATTCATTAACAGGGCTAAATTAAAGTTTCTAGAAGCCATTTAAATAGATATTAATTAGAATGGAAAAATATTCCACTTAAAAAACGCCTTGCATGGAAAACCTAAAAATTATGCAAACATACTACTTTTCGGTAAATAATAAAAAATCTAAAGAAGTAATTAACATTTTATATTATTTTTCCCAATTATAAATCTTTAAAGTGTTCACATAAAAAATGAATTTTAATATTACACCATTGTATGTGAAATTTTGAAAATATTTAAAAAATTTAAAATTTACTTTTTAGCTAAAGTTAAAAAATAGGTGTTTTTTGGCTTTAAGATTGTTCAGTTAGCTAAAAATAACACACTCTAAAAAATCTCAGAGTTTTTATTATTTACCGAAAAGTATTATGTTTGCATAATTTTTACGTTTTTTATGCAATGCGCTTTTTAGGAGAAATATTTTTCAATTCTAATTAATATATATTTAAATGGCTTCAAGAAACTATAATCTACCACTGTTAATGAATTACTGTTACAAAAATCCTGTAAATTTGGATTTGGATGTTGATTCTAAACAACTTTTCTTAATAACTTTCTGTCGTATTTTCTACATAAAAGGCACACTAATCTACAGAAAAATATGTTGAAAATTCGTCTTTAACCAAGGAGGGCTGAACCTCAAAACGTGAAAAATAAAATCCAGAATTTTTTACATTTACAAGAGTTGTTTCACCTATCCGGGGAGACACTGTATATGAATTGTATTCGAAGAAATAAAACACAGGTTTTATGTTTCAAATATCAAATAACAATCTTTATTTATTTTGTTGTTTGCAACCTAGCAATGTGTAACCAGATTACATGTAGGTAAACCCCCCAAGATATTTGATTTAGTTACGTGGGGTTATGTTTTAGAGAAGAAAAAACTATGGAGAACTATAAATTTAGTAAATAGTTATCCCTAGCTGCAAAAAACTTCTATTTTTTTAACAAAAATAATAACAACACTAAAATATAACAATATAAATCACACAACACAGGTAGCGGCAACGATTTTTTGAAGTGCGATCTTGCAGCTGTTGCTTTGGTTGTTGTCTGCAAGCGAATGTGTCTCGCAGAATTCTGAAATCAGAAAACAGAGCGAGCAGCGGAAACTTAAAACATGTAATACCTACAACGAACTAAAAAGTACTTTGCAAAGCAGCAGTATTGCATTACTTAATACTGTAAGCAGGCTTAATGCGATCTTAGCTTACAGTACCCTTAACACCCTGCAAAACAAAGTACTTATCGGTCCTTTTAATTACTTTAAAAGGGTCCAGATATGTAGGCTAAAGACTCTTTGTGTGCGTACTGTTACGCAAGAACACATTGTACAATTTGTCAAATCTTTGCTGATATAGCATTTTGCAACCTAGCAATGTGTAACCAGGTTACATGTAGGTAAACCACTACAGTATTGTAACACTAGTTATGGCAAGACTAATGTGTAAAAAATAAATATATTTAAAAACGAGGATATAGAACGTATTTACCTACTCGTACATAGGCACCGAAAACACCATTTGCTTAAAAATCTAAAAATGTGTATTCTAAATATTATTTAAATGCTGTACCCGTTTGCTACTTGCACTTTTATATTGACCTGCTACTCGCAAGTCGCGAGATAACCACTTAAGTGTTTTATATAATTTACACATTATTAAATGATTTACGAAAAACATTTTATGTTCGTAGCACCCGTTATCGTCCTTGAACCATTCTGGTTTTAATGTTTTTATCTGATTTACACTTAACACTAACAACTGTTTCTTAAAATGTAATGAACTCTTGAAATTTAAAAAATATTTTGAAAATATTTGTAACACAACCGTTGCAACATGTGTTGTAATTTGTGTAGGTGTTTTCAAATATTTCACGCACTCATTTTTACTGTAATCTTTTTCTAATAAAAGTAGTTCATTTGCTGTGCTTAGTGGCTCTTTTGTACACATGAAACTTAAACAAGCTGCACAGTTATATTTTTTCAAAGTTTTATGTGCTACGTAACCAGCGACGTATACAATAGAACATTTCTCTAAAGTTGATTCTTCTATCGCGGGTTGGATGCATAATGAGTGTTCTTGATTTATACTGTCTGATACAGTTTCAAAGTTGTCCTCATTAGCGGTAGTACGCTCAATTTCAACTACTGGTAGAGATGCCTCGTCAAACTGCAGTTGTTCTAAATCGATAAGATTGTCTCCATCAACTTCGCAATTTGAATTTTTAGGGGCTTTTAAAAGCCTTACGTACATATTAAACTGTAGAATTTGTCGAAACGATTTGGCTGTAGGATTCGAACAGTTTCCACCCTTACGCCGTGCAGTAGCAAAGAAATTTTCAATGGGGTCTTGATTTAATCTACTCGTCAATAGAAACTCATAACCTTCACTCTTCAGATCTCGCCACAGTTCTAAAACAGCTTCAATAGTCAACAAAAAACCCTTAAAACAGTAAATACCCTCCCTTTGTTTGTGATTCTTTGTATATGACCTCCAACTCTGTATCCAGTTCTTCGACTGAGTTAAAAAAAGTTCCAAATTTTCTCTTCTAATAGACAGGGCACATCGATAAGGGTTGGGGTCATTTAAAATTCTACTATTTAAAGTGTCAAACAGATTGTTCATTTTTAACAGAAACTCGGCTGTGTTAATAGCACTAGAACTTTGCAACTGGCCAGTTTTAATGCACGTTTTCATTGCTGCACTCATTGAATTGGAAAAAATTTGCGTAGCGTATTTCACCCTCATTTTTTGAAAACTGTTGGGATTAATATGAATGTCTGAAATTTTTATTGCGGCTCTAGCTGTAGTGGAAGATTTGTCAATTTGGTAAGTTTTGTCTACGTCATTCCACGAGATAATTTTATTCTCAACAAAAAAATCGTTAGCAATTAAATTATTTCTTACGCTTTTTATTAAGTGTGGAACATCATACATGGCAAAAATTTTTACTTCATGAATAAAAAAATATGATCTATCTTCCGTTACTCCTAAATCCGCAAATGCAGCTCTGTTACTAGCTGCTTGATCACAAGTTGTAACTCGTACATGAAGACCTATCTTTTGCAATGCCTCAATATTTTTTACTATTAAATCACGCAGAGCCTCGTGTTTAACGCTTGTTGCAGATAAATAGTAACTTATGGGAAGTTTCCAATTTTTAATAAGTCCCCTGACCATAAAAACTAATGCCTGAGTTGCAACTTTATCTTTCCGTCCGAGGTGACCTAAATCTTGAAATCCCTCAATGTTATCGTGGCGAAAGTTGTAGTCAACACCCTTCTTTATACTAATTTCGTCGAAGAGCAAAACACACTGCTTTTCGTCGGTTGTCATACATCGGACTTTATTCGCTAGCTTCTGAAGAAGCTCGGTTTCAGTCCCCGTAGATAATTGATTTATTCTTAACCAAGATTCTATCGTGGATTTGGAAGGCAATGAAAATTTTAAATTTACCCGCATAAAAAGATACAGCGCGGGGGACTTGTAATACATACTCAAAGCCAGTTCCTTTTCTTCTTTTGTCCAAGGGTGGCCTCTTTTGTGGAAAAGCTGCATATTAATAAATACTCGTACATTTTTCGGCTGCACACTCAAAATATTCATATCGAAAGGATTTTTCAGTATTTTTTTTTGCATGCGGTGAATCCGAGAATTTTTTAAGGCAATGGTTTTCCTTAATTTATTTATGCGTTTTTTGTATATGGGAGACGATGGATACCTTGGAACCCGTCTTTTAGTAGGCGTGGACATATCCGTCATTGCCTGTAATTGTTTAACAGATAATTTTGATTATAGAATATACAGGGTCCGGCAGAATGACCCACCATATTTAAATTGTTAATAACTGTTTCAAATTTTAAAATATTTTTAATTTTTTTTTTCAAAAATGTAAAGTAAAAACTTGCCAATTTTATTTACAATATAATTTATTTATTAAAAATATTAGCACTTGCTCCAAATTAATTTGGTTATTATTCAGTAATTGATGGAATTGTTCACAAAACGTAACCCGAACTTCTAAATCTCATGGTAGTAATTGGTGCACGACTTCTTGAACCTTGTAAGGAAGGCATTTTAAATCCTTTAAAATACGTTTGATAGACGTAACTTGATGAATTTAATCAAGTTGCCCAACTTGATAAATTTAATCAAATTAGGGATTAGGTAAATCTGTATTAGTGTGAAAATGAATATTTTAAAATTTGCAACAGTTATTAACAATTTAAATATGGTCGGTCATCCTGCCGGACCCTGTACAAGGTCCACCCACTATGTGAGGTTGGAATATATTTCTAAAACTATTAGACTTACACAAAGATCACTTATATAGATTATTCAACACTATAATGAACGAACCAATGAAAATTGTTCAATTTGTCAGAAACGGCCAATCAAAATTGACTATCTTTGAAAACACCTAATGTCGCAGTGTTTTCACGCGAGCCCGATTCGTGTTAATGATTTCAATTTAGTGAGTAGCCTTTGACGGACATTTCACCAAAACGTCAAAATGAAGTTTGCAAATCATATTCGTTCTAAAAACTCATAATAATTATGTTGGAAGCTCCACTATTGAATTAATAGTGGAAATCGTTAAAAATGTGTGCTGTCGAACACGGTAAAAGTCATCTACCAATATTGTTGAATAATCTTTCCAAATACCACCCAAGGCAGCATTTTTTAAGAGAAATTTTTTCGTCAGCATGCAAATTATTGCAAATTTCTCTCAACAAAAACTGCTCAACTGCACTTGGTTTCGAGAAATTTAAACGCAATATTTTGCATATGAACGAAAAAAAAATCTCAAAAAGTTTCACCTTGTGTGGTATTACCCTTGAAAATACTGTCTATCATTAATTATTGTACAATATCACTC